>APFE030032295.1:0-11476 GCA_000404065.3 Pinus taeda | reverse complement strand
TTCTTGCATCAGTAGAGCTAGCTGGTAAAATTAGGGTTTGCTAGGGTTTGCGTTTGCTTTCAGCTTTTCAGTTTCCTTTTGCAAATAGATTAGCTTCCTTCGAGTTAGCTTCCATCCATCAGTTAAACGGCTTCTTCTCAGAGCTCATAGAATTTGGCTTGATCCCCTAGCGGACTTGTGCCAGCTGACCAAGTGACAGCTGCGGCAAGAGCTAGTACTTGTGCATACAATGCCATCGCTTCCAAGTTTGTTACGAACTACCGGGTTGATAAAAGTAAAGAAGGGAGTCGCAGGAGTTGTAGCATTGTTGCTGCAATACTGGAGCCCACCAGTAAACCTTGGCACTGTGTGTTGGGAGGTGCCGATTTCGATTCCTGCGACCTCTAGCTCAATCATTGAACCAATTTTTGGTGGCCTCCCAGGCTGCCACGTGGTGGCCTCTAGTTGGGCCACATGTCAGCGCATGGTTGGCCACTCACCATCCAATAGAAAACCAACAATTGCAACCAATCGGAAGGTGCGACTTGGCACAATCTGATTTGCCGAGAGAATATTGACTGGTCAACTACCACATAACCCTTCCCAGTCAGTGCCACGTCAACATTACGGACTACTGACTGGACTGTCCATTTTTTTTAAATCCCCCTATTTGACAAAGTGAATAGAACACATCTATGGGAGCATACGGTGTTCGTTTCGCCCGAAATGAATTGCGCCAAATTAAGGATGATGAGCACTACGTGGGCATTTAGGTTCCACACCATTTTGACACCTTTTTTTTTTGAGAAAATTTTGAGTTCCTGATCAGTATCTAACATGGGGGAAATTGATGGTCAGTTACCAACTTCAAAGATTCATCATTCAAATATTTATCAAGAGATCCTAACCCATGACCTAAACCAAAGCCAACTTCTAGATCCTAGAGCCAGAGTTAGCCATAACTAGATTCATAGTTGTAGCCAAAGACAGAGTCATGCTCCATGAGCATGATTTTTGGTTGGCGGTCTTCCTTAAACCACCACCCGCAGAAAACTTCAGTTTTTCCTACATTAGTTTGTGGTCATCTTCAAACCATTATTAGAGAGAACTTCCACTGGCAAAAGAATTCAACTTCTAGCTAGATTTGGATTTGATCAAATAATTTCTTTGAGATTTATTTCAAGAGTTGGTGGTTAGCCTTAAACCACCGTTAATTGAGACCTTGAGTTTTCCTATCCTTTGATTTATGGTCTTCCTTAAAAACCACCATTATATAGCTCATTCAACGATTGACTGCCATGTTTTTTTGCACTTTATGTCTCTCCTTGGATTGATATACACCCCTTCATATTAAGGGGTGGAATGTTGGACACCTATTCCTTTAGGCTTATGGTGAAAATTGAATTCATTTCCAACAGTCATTCCAAAAGAGTGTTTGGTTACATCCATCTCTAAGCCCTGATTGCCCAAATTTTTTCAGAATCCAATTTGGACCAATATTGAGCCTAAAAACCCAAAAAACCAAATAAAACTTTATATTAAATTAAGCGTCCTACAACATATCACATTTTAGGTGTTGGTTAGACAAAATGGCCAGCATTGGTCTGTTTAATCATTTTAGAAAATCTACTCAATATAATATAAAAAAAAAAACGTTGACCTGACTATCATTGGTACTCGAACTAGGGTCTCGACAAATACAACATAGGTGCATCACCAACCGAGTTGTGTGTGAGGCTTGTTACCCCAAACCTCCAAATTTGTGATATTTGTGATCCGAGTCCTAAGTAAGGATATTTCCTTCATGCCAACCCTATTATATTGTGTCACAATGTATGCAAGTATATAACACTGCCAGTTCGAGGTTGTGACCTTCATTCCAACCATGTCACGACATATGCCAAATCTGAGGGTATGGCCTTCAATCCAATCCTATTATGTCATGTCATGACATATGATAATACATATATAACATTTCTCTTCCAAGGGTATGGCCTTCATGCCAATCCTTTTATGCCATGTTATGATGTATGTCAATACGTATATAACATTGTCGAACAAAATGGAGTCAACCATGGGCATCACTAAACTAAAGCCATACCAAAGGTTAACAATCGGGGTTTGAGTCATGATCAAAACAAACAAGTGTGAAGCCTCTTCACTGGTACTCAAAACCAGACAAAACTTCAAATTGTGAGACTAAGTTTTCCAATTCATGATACGATTGCTTGTGTTTGAATGAGAAATTTGGGCACAAAAAATCCAATTCATTCTCTCCATCGGAATTTTTCAATGGCGCATCAATCAATTTTAGGTTGAGCAACAGTGGGGGCTATATCCTCTTCCTCTCAATTTCTCACTATTTCAAAGTAAAAATGGTGCTAGGCCCAGGTTCAATTAATAAGGCTAAACTATTAGCATGAGAGAATTTGCCTCTTTTCGCCTTAGATAAAGGAGGTACTCACATCTATTTTTCAGGGAATCCATGGTGATCATAAATTGGTTTAATGATATTCAACAGTGCAATAACATTTCTCTCGTTTCCATTCTTGAATAAACTAAGAGATTGATCAACTTATTTATCTTTCTCACTTTTTCACTTGTTCACACATCTACAGGGAAAGAAATTAAGATGTCAATTACCTCTCCAAGGAAGGTTTGTTGATGGCTGAAGGGCCCTGGAAGATCATGGAACAATTGGATAATGTCACTACTTTTTTTGCGTCTCATAGGCCCATCTCAGATCTCCTCACTGAAGATGTATAAAACAGTCCAAAATTTTATGTTTTATATATGTTAATATCCGCTTTGTTTGGCGGTCTTTATGGAAGACTACATCACTCTAACACTTATTTCATATAGGCACTCTTTGTTGATTCACTCCTCTTTATCAATGTTTATTCACTAAATAATCAATTATATGTTTTTTCTCTTGCTTAAAAGGGTCATTAATCTCGTCTTAATTATCTTTCTTCACAATGAATGCACTCAAAATGTGCATCTGCATAATGTAATTTTGTCATTTTCTTAACGAATGAAATTACTATTTTTTCCTTCAGAAAAGGAAAAATAAATAAATTAATAAATAAAATAAATAAATAAAAATTATAAATAATATTAATCATATAAATATTAATAATCATAATTAATTTTAAAATAATTACTAAGAATAATAAATTTATTTACAAAATAATAAATTATTATAAACTATTATATTATTTTTTATATATAATTAATTTAATCCTTTATTAATTTCATATTTCCTTTTAATTTTTAATCATAAATATCATTTATTTATAATGGGTAACTTTTCAACCTTCAAGCATTTCTAAAATAGTTTTTAATCTTCCTTTCAATTCTCCAATTAACGACCCTAACTTATACTTCATAAATTATTTTTTAATGTTTCAAAGCAGATGCCTAAACAAGTGATTCAATGGAAAATATGAATATGATTGAGCATAATCATAAATGGCATACACAATTAAGTTAATGAAAAACATTGCTTATTAGGAATGGAAATGTATTTTCAGATACATTTATAGGTAATTAAATTCAAAAAATAAGTAGATTAAAAAAATTACAATAATTATTTAATAAATTATAATACAAGTTAATAAATTATTTATTTAATGACATTGAATAATTATTTTACAAATGTTGTCATTCATACCATGCAAGTTAATAAATTATTTATCTAAGTGACATCGAACAATTGTTTTACAAAATTTTGCCATTCAGTGTCAAATAAAAAAAAAGTTTAGAAATTACGTGCTTAACATAAATTGATTAAGAATTATAGAGTTATTTGTTTTAAGTTAAAAAGAAGCCAAACATGATAGAGATTAAATTACAATAATTTAATGAAGAGAAAAATTTTCCAAAATCATTTCGCACAACATAAAAAAAAAAATTGTTAATTAAGAAATGGAATCTCACTTTTTACAATGTATAATTTTGATTGTTAATTGAGTCTAATTGAATTCGTGGGGATAAATGTTAGTATATTTTTACCTAAGTTTTTATTATGAATACAAAGATAATTTTTATATCAAATATAAAGATGTTTGTTAAAAAAGAGGGTACAATTTTGATTATATAAGAATAACATATTTTAGTTATTTATATTGTTTTGGGAAAAATTTAAATTATAGTATTGGATTAACTATATAAGGAGAAAGAAAGCAAGTTTGTAATTGATTAATTAAATATGTCTTGGAATTTCAACTAAATTTAAAGTTATAACAATATGAAAAATATTTATAGATTTCATAGTTTTTCCAAAGTCATCATTAGTGATAAGGACCTTGAATTTATGAGTAACTTTTGGAAATAATTGTTGTAGCATGTAGAAATGGTTGGACTAACCGTCGTATCTCTAGGAACCAATCAAGTGGATTAACTACAACCCTAGAAACATGGGACTAACCACTCACTTAAGGTGATGTTACCGATATGGAAGTTTATTAACTCTTGCAAAGTTGGATGTAATGTCAAACCTTTATATGGTATGGGAGCCTTGGCCCATGTTCTATTCCCTAGAGCTATGTTGGAGAGGGGGTGTTGGACTAACTTCATCACCTTTAGGAATCAAACTCATGGACAAATTCTCACTCTAGGAATATGAGACTAACTATAACTTTAGGAAACAATCCCATGGACTAATTGCCACTCGAGGAACATGGGACTAACCCCCCACTCAAAGTGATGGTGCCAGTTTGGAAATTTATGATACTAGTAGGTTTTGGTATAACGTAAAATCACACTTTTTAACACAATAAAAAATTGTTAAAAATAATACTTCATTATTATAAAGAAATAAATCTAACACCATGCAACATGTTGGTCATGTCAAAGGTTAGACCTATTTACTGAGGGTAGGGTATATAAATAGTTGTCATTTAACATATATACCATACACACTTCAACTAGGTCAAAGTGCCCAACATAGTCATTAGGTGGGGTTGGACATCCTCTCTAAAGTGTTTGACAAGAATCATACAATCCCTTAAGGGATGGTATCTATACATGGGAGAAAATATCTAACGCATACTAAGAGAATAAAAAATGAATCAAAGTGAGATAAATATTGTAGGTGCATAAACCATTAGATATTTGTTTTTTTCATATTTAATGAAAAAGGCATCCAATTATTTCACACAAGTATCATCTTCAAATGCCTTCCTAATTCATGGATTGTAAACAAGTTATGGTGCTTAGATATAGGAGGGCTATCACAGGGCCTTGTTAGGTGCTTCCAACCCTAAGGGGAGGAACAATTCCCACATTGACCCATTAATTAGTAGTGTGAGTGTTCAATGACATGACATGGGGTTTACTTCATAGAGTATTCCATTGTCTTGTACCATCTACGAAATTCCAACATCCTTAAGTGTTATGATGTGAAGATGGACCAATTGTGGGACCTGAATTATCCATTTTATTGACTTATTTTTACCACTTGTCTTATGTGCCTTTTTCAACATTAATTTCCTTTTTACCGCATAAATATGGAGCATTTCATTGCTCATTGGGTTTGAGATATTAAAAGTTCCTTCCATTAGATAGATCATGAATTAGCTAGGAATTAGGTGAGGACAAATAAGAGGGGTAGAGATCAGGCTTGGAATTTGTCAACACTTTCATTTATGGTTCATGCTTTCTCTTTTATTTTTGTGCAATTCCCTCTTAGGATAAGGTTTGCAAGCCTTTACACAATGATGATGAAATCAAAGAATCAATATTGGTGATATATAACAATCCACCGAAGATGGGATGTGGATATAAGGGGAATATAGGGAGTGTTAATTATGTATATATTATCATGGACATGCAACATTAATTTCAATGTCCTATTTGTACCCCTCTTGGACAGTGAAAGAAAGGCCTCAAGGAAGATCACATTGGATTAGGGGCAAGTGATAACCACCATGGTGAAGCATGGTAACAAGAATTCAACCAAGAGTAATCTACCATCCAACTCAACCTGTGATTGATACTAGAATTACATTAAATATTAGAATGATAATGACACGAAAATTATTTATAGATTTTATAGTTTTTCCAAAGTCAACATTATTGATAATGACCCCAAATTTATTAGCAACTTTTAAAAATAATTGTTCCATAATGTAGAAATGGTTGGACTAACCAACACATATCTAGGAAATAATCTTGTGGCCTAACCTCCACCATAAAAATGTGGACTAACCACCCACTCAAGGGATGTTACTAGATTGGAAGTTTACTAACTCCTACAACGCTAGATTTGATGTGAAACCTTTATATGGTATCAGAGTGTTCACCCAAGCTGGATTCCTTCAAGTTATGTTGGAGAGGGGGTGCAGGACTAACTTCCAAACCTTTAGGAATCAATCTCATGGACTAATTGTCACCCTAGTAACATGGCACTAGCTCCCCACTCAAATTGATGTTGTTAGTTTGGAAGTTTACTAACACTTGTAGGTTTTAGTGTAATGGAAAAACTTAATCATGAACACTTCATAAAAACCCCACACTTATGGGAAAAAATATTTGTAAATAAATGCCTTGAGGTATACCTTAGGAATTTTGTTAATGACCATCACTGACAGTAACACAATTGGTTGATATTGCTAAAGGGTCATATTATACTATGTATCACACTTTGGCCATAATGAATCTATTTGAAGGCTTATATGGATACCCCCCATGGTTAATAAAGTAGCATGTTGTCTCTAGTTTCAAATCTCTTGTTGTGAAAAAAACTATTGAGCCACTTATGATGAAATCCTTTGTATTCTAGAAAATCATCTTGAGCAATCAGGAAGTGAATCAAGCAGTGAAATGAAATTATTTGAATAAAATTTGGCTATGAATTTGAAGTATAAGGACACTAGGTGTTTGTTTGGGTACAATTGAAAAAGTAAAATTCACTCAAAATTTAGAAAAATCATAAACTTCTATGTTGAACATGGAAGGAAGTACATATATCGAAAACACACCATTAAAATGTTTAACTTATAAGAAACATTTTTAACCATTATCCCATATATATATATATATATATATATATATATATATATATTTCTACAAATATTACAATAGACTTTTTATATTATTACTTTTTTTTATTTTCCATGAACTTTTAATTTCTCTTCTATATTAAAAATTTGATATTTAAATATGTTATTTACTATCCAATATATATATATATTATATATTATATATATATACTATATATATATATATTTTTTAATTTAATTTTTTTTATAAATGTTACTTGTAAACTTCATTAGATACGATTTCAGTATTTAATTCAATTATCAATGGTTTTTAGGTGAATAATAGTGATTTAGCATCTATAGAAGATTTTAATTTTTTTTATGTTGATAGGTGTGTCTAATTTGCAATAGGGCTTCCAAAATTTCTATTTAATTATCAATCATTATTGAATGAGTTATGTTTTTTGGCATGTGGTATCAACAATCCATGGTATTGACCCATGGTATTGTAACCAAGCCTATTTACATATTAAAAATCTCTATCATAAGTGAGGGTAAATCTCTATGAATATAAATTTGATTCCATGTTTTATCAAATGCATATACGCTTAACTTATGTATTAATTTATCCATTTAATTTATATGGTTGTGGTTGTCTTACTAGTAGTCACAAATTAAAGGTTGAGATTTATCTCAAAAGTAGTAATGCTTTTTCATTTTAACTAAAATGATTACTTAAAAGAAATGTCATATGGATATGTGCCATATGAATGAGTTATGGTTTTTTGGGCATGTAACATTAGTAAGTCATGGTATTGGCCCATGGTATTGTAACACAACCAATATATAAGTTAAGGATATTTATGGTAAAGTGAGGGAGAATCTCCATGGTTAAGAATCTTGGTACATGTTATTCTAATATGTATTTAAAAGTTTAACTCATATATTAATTCTTTTAATAATTAATAATATCCCTATCAATGAGGCTATAGAGGTGATCAATTGCATTTTTGATCCTGATACTGACAAGTTGGTTGAGATCTGACTTACTTCAACCTTTTTTAGCTTTGAAGGTGAATTTTATGAACAAACATGCAGAGTCGCTATGGGTTCTCCATTCTCCCCAGTTGTGGCTAGCCTGTCCATGGAAGACTTTGAATCCAAGGCATTGGCTTCAACACAATTCATACATAAACTTTGTAAGAGGTTTTCATATGATACCTTCATCATCTAGCCTCATGGGCACGAAAAGCTTGATATGTTTTTTTAGCATCTTAACAATCAATCTAACTCCATCAAGTTTGCAATGGTGCCAGAAATTAATGGCAGCTTGCCTTTCCTTGATGTTTTTATTTCAAAGAAAGCTAATGGTTCTTTCTCTCACTAGGTATTTCATAAGAAGACTCAAATAGAGAAATATCTTCACCCCAGTTCCCATCATTATCCTGCTCAGAAACTGGGCATTCTCAACAAATTGACTACTCATGTTTTAAGGATTTCTTATGAAAGTCACTTGGATAATGAGAAAACCCATCTCCTTAAAGTGTTTGAGAATAATGGATATAATAAGTGTAGAAATTTTGAATAATTTAACACATATTCAACAGAGATTATCCTGATCATGTACTATTGCGGAAAACATACACAATACATAAGCTCCTCTACGTTGATCATCAATATAGCAGCATCAATAACAATAAAACATCAAGAGCATTCACACATTAACACAGTATGTATCCCGGGGAAAGCATCTCGCTAAAAACCCCAACTATCTGTATATTAATGATTGAGTCATGTAACATTACACAGAATAATACTTCTCACAAGTATCTCCACCTCTGTTACACACAATACAGCTCAGATCTGAATCAATCACTGGCTCAAATCTCCTTCGCTGCTTGCCTCCCTCCGCTGCTCAATACCTGCTCAAGAACTGATGATAATTCCAAGGCAACCACGTATTTACTTGGCAAAATCACGTGAGCACAAGCTACAATGTGGGCAAATACGTGGGCAAACTCATTGGCATACTCAATCCCTTGATTTTGCAAGATCTGATGCACAACTATAGTCACAACTGATAGCAATCTGATTCTCTAACACCTGTCCCTGCTGAACTGAACATGCACTGACATGCAACTGAGTTAACTGATGTATTCATTAGTTGTATTATGAGTTAATAACTTGTGAATTAATTAATAACTAATTCACCCAACTCATCTCTAGTCTATTTTCCAGTTAGACTAAATACAACCAGTTTAACAAAGCTAAACTGAACACAACTCCATCAACTGCACCTCCAGTCCACTAAACTCAACTCACTTGAGTTCTAACTGAAGTCCTGCATGCAAATATTAGTCATCCCATAGGTAACCACGTATTTCCTTCTGGGATCTGCATGTACCACATCCGTAGCTCATCCTGAAGTGCTCCAAGAGAATAAGACAAGTTTATAGTCTAAATATTATTATGAGCTAATAATATTTGACTGTTCTATATTTAGACTGAGCAGTCACTCCGCTGTGGTCTAAAAATAGAAGTCCAACTATTTTTCCTAACTTGATCAATTATCCATAAACAGCAACCTGCAATCCATATACATGATCCATATGTCTAAAAATAGACTTGCGCCAAAAATAGCCTGCGGGCCCACTTAGTGAAGGCGACTCTTTTCACTAAGCTCCATCATCTTGTTGCAATCTCAACAATAAGCACCAAGGTCTTAAAGCTTTCTTAAAGGTGAACAAAGTTCTAGGGATAAAAAACAGCCCAATGTTTTGGTTACTAGTGTTCAACCTCCCTTTATATAAGGGACCACTCGCAAGATTGCTTGGATCCTCAAGAAGCATAAGGTCACCTCCATGTTTAGGCCCCTGAATACCATTCATATATCCCTAAGACCCATCAAGGACCGATGGAACTTAAAAACATGAAAGGTGTTTATGCAATCACATGTTCTTCTAGGACCTCCTACATTGGAGAAATTGTCCACTCCATAAAACAAAGGATTTGGGAGCACGCAACCGACATCAAACATTGTAGGAATCGGTCCGTAGATTTATTTGAACATGTTGAGAAGACAAAACACCACATTTGTATAGAAGAGTCTCAGTTCATTGTGAGGATTGGTCATTTCCATCACTGGAGGTTCAGGGAGGCCATCGAATTTGACAAAAGGTCAAGTACTCTGAATAGAGACGATGAATGGAAAATTAGCAGTTGATGGATCCTTGCCCTTTCCTCTTAATTTTTGTTTCCCCTCCTTTTTTGTCTTTAGTTTGTCCTCTTATTTTTGGTTATTTTCTAGATTTTTTCTTATTCTTATAATTCCTAATTAATTTACTTAATATTATTCTTACAAGATAAAAAGAATTCATACTAATTGTTAGTAATATTTTTCCTTTTTTGTTCTTGTGGCTAATGTTATATATATATATAAATAAATTACCACTAAAGATTTAACATTAAAGTATTTTTTCCTGGTCTCATTTATCTTAAGTTGGGTTTTTTTTTACTTTTAGCTTTAATTTTTCTATATTGTTTTATTTATTTTATTCTTTCTAATGATTAATTTATGGTTAGCGTTTTATTTCTTTATATTTATTTTTCATATATTTAATTCTTATTTATCCTTTCTCTTTAATTTTATTACTAGTTTATTTATTTCTTTCTTTATTTATAATGTATTTCATTTGCTTTAAAGTTTTTTATTATTTATTTAATTTAATTTTTGATCCTTTCCTTAATTTTATTTTTATTTTCTTTCTAATATTATTTCTTAATTAAAACTATTTAATTTCTATTAAATAATTAATTGGCTCTTAGAGGTTGCATTAATTATTTTTATTCAAACTGAAATATTATTAAATGATATATTATATTATTATTAAAATTTGACACTTAGAATTATTTTTCTCTACATTATTTAATTGCATTCTTAGATCAGATTTTCTATCTTACTCCTGATGATGAACCATTAGGTGATTGGAAACGTGTCCGTCATATAATTTAATAATTAATTGGTTCTTAGAGTTTGCATTAAATTATTTTTATTCAAATTGAAATATTATTAAATGATACATTGTATTATTGTTAAAATTTGACAGTTAGAATTCTTTTTCTTTGCATTATTTAATTGCATTCTTAGATCAGATTCTCCATCTTAGTCTTGATGATGAACCATTGGGTGGTTGGAAACGTGCCAACCATATATTTGTCCATATGATTTTGCCGAAAATATTTCTCAAAACAATATGAATCACAGAAAGTAAGTGTTTTGGTCATAGACATTTACTTCCACATATATATAGATATATATTTCTTTATGAAATATTTTATTAATAATGCATATTTTTTGTTTGTTTATTAAGTGTCACATTTAAGCTCAAAAAACATGGGTTGAATTGATCTCAAATCACATCTAAGAACGTTTTCTATTTGAACAAAATAATCAGCATGGTTTTAACATCTTGCTTCAAGGGAAAGGGACAAAGGGAAAGGTAGCAAAAAATCAC
>APFE030032290.1:0-14618 GCA_000404065.3 Pinus taeda | reverse complement strand
ATCATGATTAACATTTCTTTTGTTCTCATCATGAGTTTTCTTTACTACCCTTTCACCATTAGTGACCATTTCTTGTAGCAACTTATTCATATTTATCTTCAATTCTTCCATGCATGTCTTCAAATTTGTCTTCAAATCATCCATCTTAGCTTCCATGCCATTCATCTTAGCTTCCATGCCCTTTATCTTAGATTCCACACCATTTATATTATTTTCTGTAAGCTTTTGTGAGAGTGACAATTGTTGCACTTGGTCTTGTAATTTTGATATGTCATGTAGCATTTCTTCCTCTTCTTCATGAGTCATGCTAGCGCTTTCAGGTTGATTACTAGGTGTTTACATTTTCTTTCCTCGGGGCATCAATTACTGATAATAATGCTCTATTATGCCTTTTGAATTCTTCAAAATGATTTTTCAAACCAAGCTTAAGAAAAAATTTAAAAAAATCTACACACGTTTTTCCACTTTGTAGGACCTTGATATTTCCTCTGATGTATCTCTGTAATTTCGGATCATCGAGTTCTGGAATTATGACTTGTTGTAACCCTTCGTGTCCTCTTTCCAATTCCACCAGTCTGATCCAAATTGGATTCTCCAAGGAAGAGTTATGCCAAATCTCCCACAGTGACCTAATTATAGACTACTTCAGTAGAGCGAACTTGTACGACATGCCACGTGTCCCTGTTTCTACCTTTGGCTCTAAAAAATATATACAAGAAACTAAAGCCCATCCTTTTTCTATAGCTTTTTACAAAATTTCAATCCGATGTTCAGAGAGAAAGTTATGATGATTTTCCCTAGGTCACCTGTTTGGAATGTAATTCAGGAGTCTGCAAAAAGACCAAATTCCTCAGATATAGCGCGAAATGCTATGAAATTTAGACCCGAGGTTCAGTGCGAAACCCTAGAATCCAAAGCTCCGATACCAAATCTTATGAAACCAGCTCACAAAAAGATAGAAAAGATAGATCAACACCTTAGAATTCAACCTCTTCGAGGGGGAAACCTCCTTTACATTACACAAATGAGGATGAGCTCCCCGATGAGATTCTAGGGTCGAAGATGTGCTCCCTTATATGATGAGTTATCCTATTTCTTGTTATGGGTGGAAGCTATTATTTCTTGATTCTTCTTCTTTTAGATCCAAGAACATTTTAGTAGATAGATTTGAGTAGAGACAATCAAAGAATTACGGGATGATGTGAAGATCAAATGACATATATTGGCAGGTGGAATTCTTCTTAGTTGAGAGGGAGTGTTAATTTTTTCAACTAGTGTGAAATTCCACAAAAGAGAGCTCAGATGATTGAGATGATTCTTGCATTAAATTCCTCTTTCCGAGAGGACCAAAATCGACCTAAATATCACCAAATTTGGTCAAGTGGAAGTTAAGTTTTGAATTATTTTAATCATACATGCATTATGGAATGGGTCAGCCCTAACCACATGGGTAACTGATTAGGTCGGCCTTAACCCCAAGTGAACCCTCAGAAAAGCATATAAATAGGAGTGACCTCAAGCTCATTTCAACACATTGATGAAGTCATTCTTCTCTTTTGTCTTGGTTTGCATGAATTTGACAAAAAGAGTTCGTGCAAGGGTCCAAAATCACAGGCGTAAGGTTCGCTCTGACTTAGGGTTTTATGATCCCCAGAGTATCTGGCACAGAACTGGGCATTATATTCATTGGACATTGGCACACATGATTATGGGAGCATCTAGAGAGCCCTAGACATTGGCACAGAGGCTTAAGGGAGCATCCAAGGGTTCAAAGGCAGATTTGAAGGTGTCGGTCCCCTGACACTCACACAGAGTATTCTCGAGAGCGTCTAGGCCTTCCTCAATGCACGCATAACAACTAGAAGAAAATGTCTGGGGTTTTTTAGCAGATCTGGTGGATTTGACCCGGGATGCACGCACATGGTCTTCCTGAGAGTGGCTGAGTAGCTACAAATTCCCTCACACAGTGGCTGAGAGAGCGTCCAGAGAGTTTTATACGCACACAAACAATTTTGCTAAGAGAGTGCAGGGTTTTTACCTTGGGTTTATCATTTGGTTTCAGTGATCTGTAGATCTGGGTTTGTCTCTACTGTTATATAGATCTGTAGATCTGATTTATTTGTATCCCCTATAAACATTTGTATTGGCCTCATTGAACTCTCTGCTAAAAACGTTTTGTGACGGTCTATTAAAGAAGAATATTTGAAAGGGTTTCCCCTTTGTGGGGTTTTTCCTTGGTCTTGGACTCATTTTATATCTCTTATGGTTGTCTTGTTGTCTTCTTCGTCACTACATATATTGTTCTCGCTTCAGTTACGTTTATGATTGGTTATATTGCCAATAATTGGGTGCATTGTTAATGAAGAAGTAAATTGGGCTAAAGTAACTGATACAACATAGAACAATCATAAAATTTAACAGGTCGGGCTCCCCACATAGTGACCTCAAAATTGGTGTTGGCCACAGACCCCTTTAGACTAAAGTAGCTCTTGAATTGTTGTGCCTCACGTCTTAGGGTAAGGGCCTTTAGACCGATAGGAAGAGCAATGACTCACATTATTGTACTTTGAAAATGACGTTAATAATATACATTTTCCCTTTACTACTGGCACGCTTTATCTCTTCGTACAACCCTAGCAACATTCAGTGCTTACAAAATACAACCATGGAAACACAGACCCGAGAATGGAGGCCTAGCAAGGGAGTAAAGGTCAAGAAAATTGATTGTTTTCTTTTGGATGAAAGCATATAGATAATTTAGAGAGAGCTTAGACCCTCATTCAGCAATAGGCTATAAAAAGTGGTTGGGGGACGGTTTGGCATGTAAGGTTTCCATGGACCTGGGAAGGAAACTAACAACTTAAAATTGAACTATACTCTTTTGACAGGGAGGAAATTTGATTTCTTTAGGCTATCCCTTTCTCTCTCTTTGCTCCACCAAGTAGATAATCTAAAAATAACATATGAAATAGGATGTTCGGGCTAGTGAATTCCTCTGTTATAGATTCATAGACTCATTTGTTATTGTCTATTTGGATGATATACTGGTATATAGTGAGACCTGTGAGGAGCATATTTCACATTTGACGCATGTGTTGAAAACATTGAAGAAGCACCAACTGCTAGAAAATCTCAAGAAGTGTGAGTTTACGCTGCAGTCTTTGGTGTATCTGGGGTATGTGATTGATGGAGGAGAACTGAAGATAGATCCTTCCAATATGGAGGCCATCATGAAATGGCCAATGCCTACTAATGTTTATGAGGTTAGGAGTTTCATTGGGGCAACACAGTACCTGAGGAAATTCATAGCCTCATTTTCAGCAATAACAGCACTGCTTCACACCATAACAACAAGTTGCAAGAGTTTCTAGTGGGGAAAAGGTCAGAACCAGGATTTCAAGGAGCTAAAGAAGAAGATTAGTCAAGCACTAGTTATGGAATTACCAAACTTGCAACAACCCTTTGAAGTGGATACAGATGTGAGTGGGTATGCAATGGGTGTTGTCTTGATGCAAGGAGGAAGGCCTATTTGCTACCATTTTGAATTATTCTGTGGGACAATTCTTAACTACCCTACCTACAATAAGGAGCTCTATGCCATGGTGCAATCTGTGAAGAAGCGGAATCACTATCTGATGGGAAATGAGACAATAATCTACACATATCACCAACCATTACAATGCTTTCAGTCCTAGACTAAGATACAACATACCAAGCATTACAAGTGGATGGGGTTTTTACAACGGTTTAATTTGGTGATAAAGTATAAGAAGGGAAACACAAAAAAGTAGTCCAATTGCTTTCAAGGCCACCCACATCAAAGATTATAGCTTTGGGGACTCTTATGCACATGGATCCATTCATCCATGATGCATACAAAGAGACATATTCAGAACATGAGGACTTCAAGGAGGTGTATCAACAGTTTCAAAGTCAAAGTCATGTGCACGATGGTGACAACAACGTTGACTACCATCTCTGGGATGGGTTACTCTACAATTTGGATAAGCTATGTGTTCCTAAAGGTGAGTGTTTTCAGCTGATTAGAGAGGCTCATGCCTCCAAGGTTGCAAGGCACTTTGGTGTAGGGAAGACTGTGGCTAACTTAAAGAGGTATGTGTATTGGCCTAAGATGCAAGAGAAGGTAGATAGGTTCATAAGGGGATGAATTCTTTGTTGTACCATCAAGCCTAGCAACAAGAAACATGGTCTGTATCATCCCTTACCTGTACCTACTCATCTTTGGGAAAGCATTTCCATGGACTTTGTGGGAGGTTTACCGACAAGCAGGAAGGGACATGACTACCTGTTCATGGTAGTTGATAGGTTCAACAATATGTGTGTTCTAATGACCTATAAAAAGACCATCAATAGACAAGAAGCTACAAACTTGTTCTTTGGACAAGTATGAGTGGACTTTGGGATACCAATGTGCATCATTTCAGACAGGGACGCAATATTTCTTAGTGAATTCTCGACTATAGTGTGGGAGAAGATGAACAGAAATTTGAAGAGATATACAACATTCCATCCACAGACAGATGGGCAGATAGAAGTAGTCAACAAGAATTTGGTGCAACTTATGAGGGGATACAACCAGAAGAATTCGAAGAGCTGGGATGAAAATACGGTATATATAGAACATTCTTATAACGGAGCAGTCCACACTTCTACATGAATGTCCCCATTTGAGACTTGTTTCATATATTTGCCACCTTCACCTTTGGATATTACATATGGGAAAAAAGGAAGAGTGAGGGGAGATCTTACAAGAAATGCTTTAAGAGCTGAAAAGTTTATAGAGAAGGTCAGGCAGATCCATCTGCAGGTATGGGAAACACTAGAGAAGTCGCGGGAGAAGTATATAGTGACGCATGATCAACACATAATAGAGAAATGATTCAAGGTGGGAGACAGAGTATGGCTATAGTTGAACAAGGAGAGGCTGCAGGGGCTTGGTAAGAAAATCAAGGCTCTAAGGTATGGTCCCTTTGAGATATGGGAAAAGGTGGGTGATAATTCCTATCGACTCAATTTACCACCATATGTGCGCATCTACTCAATTGTGAATGTAGATAATTTGAAACTCTATAAGCCTTCCATGCTAGTTTAGGAAGAGGAACAAATCCTACCTTCTTTGGATGATTTGACACCATACGCTCAAGCAAAGTTGAAAAAAGATACAGTTTTTCAAAAGAGGCCCTGAACTACAAGACAAGGGCAACATGACCTTTGGCAGATTGGGTTGAAGGGACAACTTCCAGGAAAAGCTAAATGGTACACCAAAGAGAAGGTGGTGGAAAAATTTCCTCACCTCATTCAGTATAAGCTTTTAGGGACTAAAATCCTCCCAAAACGGGGAGTTGTGATCCGAATTGGATCATTATATTGTTTGTCATCCATCTCGATGCATTTGGAGTGGAAAAAGTGGAGGAAACAACTCACAAGGCTATTTTTACTGGGAGGACCCAATTTGGTGAAACGAGGTCTAAAACCTTCGTGGGGACTTCACTCAATGAACCTTTGACATATCATGTGTGTTCGTGGCATATTAAACAATACCCTTAATTTGACTACATATTGGAAAATACTTATAAAAATCACATTATTTAACCCCCTACCAATGCGTACCTGATACACCTTCCCAATTTTAAAATCCCCTACTTTCACTAGCTATTGCAGTTATCTATTTTTTCATTAACTTCAAGCTCCATTTTTTATACCTACCAATATAAAAACCCTTTACCCCTATATATCCTCTAATATATTATGTCATATTTTCCTCAATATATATCCCCAAATATAAACCCATGTGGTATGGTATTGCTCCCCTAGTGAATCCCCCATGGAGCATTTTGAGGCATCAAACAACATTTTTTTGGGGGGTAAAAATTTGTTTCTTTAACACAACACCTTTTCAAGCTATTATACACACATATATGTTTCCAACAATGCAAAAAGCGCGTCAATCGAAGTCCATATGCAAAAGTTATGCCACTCAAAAGTTGACCTTCCTATTTTCACACCTATAGTTTGGGAGGATGTCATGTTAGCCCCCATCATTTGTGGAAAATGGTCTATCCATGTGTTTGTGATGTAAAAGACTCTAGAAGAGTCTATTTTGAAACTCTAGTTAAGATTTGATGTAGTCAAACTTGACCACTAGTAGGCTATCGGGTTGTGTTATAACTGAGCCACTAAGAGGAAGAGGCATTCCATTCTTTCAAGAGCATTTTGTTCCATAGCTAAGAAAAGATAGCCATGAGAGATAGGAGCTAGAGAACACAGAGAGGTTCTATGCACTCTAGTATCCCACGGGCCATAGGCATTACTTCTTTGTACCTACAACCATATTTTCAGACAGAGAAAGAGAGTGAAGCAACCTCACCTACCAACTAGGTTTTCTCCCAAAAGGGTTTCCCAGAGAGAATATCTTTTGTCTTGTGTGTGTGTGTGTGTGCTTATTTTGTCATTGTCTACTTTTCTGCATAATTTATATTCGCATGCATGCACTAATTATAGTTCAATCCACAAATCTTAAAGTTTAATAAACTGTGATAGTGTATAATTTTCATAGTTTTAATATAATATTATTAGATCTGTTGTGACGAATTGTCCAGTGGAATATCCACAGAAGATTATGGATCAACCATAATTTTGGAATCCCTCATTTTCCATTGCACTAAGGAGTTTATAATGAGCGGCTAGTCACAATAGAACGAAGGAAACATGAGGAGGAAATGAATCAAGGGACTTGCAAAAGTGTTAAAATTGGCAACTAGGGCCAAACTCCATGTCAGTCATCTTATTAATAGAAGCTGATATTTTTCATGGATCCCTCTCATCGAGAGGTGTAGGGTTGATCTAAAGATCATCCGATCTCTATAAGTATTCATGGAGATATGAATTTATTTGTGTTATGGAACAATTCATCAAGGTCGGCCAACAACCAAATAAACCCCACTTGTGCTCAACGTTTTAGTATAAATAGAGGTGGCCTTCATGTCACTTCAACACACTTGGGATCTCTTCCTCTCTACTTGTCATTGGGTTTTAGTAGGAGGAGAGATCCTAAGGGATAACGTTGCCCTAATCCAGAGGACAGAAGCCAGAACTACCGGGAAAAGCGGGGAATAGTCGGAATTGTTGGAACTACCAGGAATAGTCGGAATTACCAGAACTGTCGAGAATAGCTGGAATTGCCAAAACTGCTGGGAATAGCTGAAATTGTTGGAACTGCCAGAATTGTCGACACTGCCAGAATAGCGAAAAATTCCACGATGACCTACTTGGAGCAGTGAAACCCTAGAATCCAAAGCTCTGATACCAAATCTTATGAAACCAGCTCACAAAAAGACAGAAAAGATAGATCAACACCTTAGAATTCAGCCTCTTCGAGGGGGAAACCTCCTTTACATTACACAAATGAACAATTCTTCGATGATTCAAATGAAAAAACCTCCTTTCTATATATAGGAGTCTAAGGAGTCACAATATAACCCAGCCGACCTAACAATAATAATATAAAGCCATAAAAATAACAATAGAGGGATTCTATGGGGCACAATAATAAAAATATGGGGACAATAGGGGCGCGACAATATTAATAAGGGATACAAATACAATAGTAATGGGGTAATCACTAGTATTATAGGGACCTAACATTTTATGTTGCACATATAGTGCTAACACCTCCTAAGTTTTTACAAACCCCGAATTGATAATTAAAATGGGTAGCCTTGGGAGTTGTAGCATTCTTGTTGTAATACTAAGGCTCAACAGATATATTGTGACAACAAGAGTGGAATCCATTGGGTAGAGAATCTCACGTTCCATGACAAGTCCAAGCACATCAAAATTCGATATCACTTTATTCAAGACATGGTATAGAGAGGAGTTGTCAGGGTCCATCACATATCGACATATGAAGATATTGCATATATTCTCACCAAGGCATTACCGAAAGGAAAGTTCTTGGTCTTTAGAGAGTAGCGTGGACTAATGGATGTGGCCCCTCGGGATAAGGGGAAACGTTGATCAAGGACATTGAGTTAAATTTTTGTACTTTGTTTGAGCTCCCAGGGTGAGGAATTGAGATAGAGGGCTCCTGAGGTTCATAGATCTATGGACAATAGGGTAATCCTCTATCTGTTACCCATAGGGTTGAATATTCTACTCCCCTATCTTCATAGGGTTGGAAAATGTTGCTCCCCTATCTAGTCTTTTCATAGTATACACCAATTGGCATCATACCCATAAGTAAGGTTTGTTGGGAATACCACTTCTCGTTTGGCCAATGAGTTGAGAGTATACTTGGGGTGTACAACCCAATTAAATTATGATGCAAGTTTTCTACACAGTGGCAGAGAGAGCGTCTAGAGAGTTTCAGACGCACACAAACAATTTTGCTAAGAGAGTGCAGGGTTTTGACCTTGGGTTTATCAGTTGGTTTCAGTGATCTGTAGATCTGGGTTTGTCTCTGCTGTTATATAGATCTGTAGATCTGATTTATTTGTATCCCCTACAAACATATGTATTGGCCTCATTGAACTCTCTGCTAAAAACGTTTTGTGACGGTCTATTAAAGAAGAATATTTGAAAGGGTTTCCCCTTTGTGGGGTTTTTCCCTGGTCTTGGACTCATTTTATATCTCTTATGGTTGTGTTGTTGTCTTCTTTGTCACTACATATATTGTTCTCTTCAGTTACGTTTATGATCGGTTATATTGCCAATAATTGGGTGCATTGTTAATGAAGAAGTAAATTGGGCTAAATTAATTGATACAACATAGAACAATCATAAAATTTAACAGGTCGCACTCCCCACATAGTGACCTCAAAATTGGTGTTGGCCATAGACCCCTTTAGACTAAAGTAGCTCTTGAATTTTTGTGCCTCATGTCTTAGGGTAAGGGCTTTTAGACCGATAGGAAGAGCAATGACTGACATTATTGTACTTTGAAAATGACGTTAATAATATACATTTTCCCTTTACTACTCGCACTCCTTACCTCTTCGTACAACCCTAGAAACATTCAGTGCTTACAAAATACAACCATGGAAACACAGACCCGAGAATGGAGGCCTAGCAAGGGAGTAAAGGTCAAGAAAATTGATTGCTTTCTTTTGGATGAAAGCATATAGATAATTTAGAGAGAGCTTAGATCCTCATTCAGCAATAGGCTATAGAAAGTGGTTGGGGGACGGTTTGGCATGTAAGGTTTCCATGGACCTGGGAAGGAAACTAACAACTTAAAATTGAACTATACTCTTTTGACAGGGAGGAAATTTGATTTCTTTAGGCTATCCCTTTCTCTCTCTTTGCTCCACCAAGTAGATAATCTAAAAATAACATATGAAATAGGATGTTCGGGCTAGTGAATGCCTATGTTATAGATTCATAGACTCATTTGTTATTGTCTATTTGGATGATATACTGGTATATAGTGAGACCTGTGAGGAGCATATTTCACATTTGATGCATGTGTTGAAAACATTGAAGAAGCACCAACTGCTAGAAAATCTCAAGAAGTGTGAGTTTATGCTGCAGTCTTTGGTGTATCTGGGGTATGTGATTGATGGAGGAGAACTGAAGATAGATCCTTCCAATATGGAGGCCATCATGAAATGGCCAATGCCTACTAATGTTTATGAGGTTAGGAGTTTCATTGGGGCAACACAGTACCTGAGGAAATTCACAGCCTCATTTTCAGCAGTAGCAGCACTGCTTCACACCATAACAACAAGTTGCAAGAGTTTCTAGTGGGGAAAAGGTCAGCATAAGGCTTTCAAGGAGCTAAAGAAGAAGATTAGTCAAGCACTAGTTATGGAATTACCAATCTTGCAACGACCCTTTGAAGTGGATACAGATGTGAGTGGGTATGCAATGGGTGTTGTCTTGATGCAAGGAGGAAGGCCTATTTGCTACCATTCTGAATTATTCTGTGGGACAATTGTTAACTACCCGACCTACAATAAGGAGCTCTATGCTATGGTGCAATCTGTGAAGAAGTGGAATCACTATCTAATGGGAAATGAGACAATAATCTACACATATCACCAACCAATACAATGCTTTCAGTCCTAGACTAAGCTACAACATACCAAGCATTACAAGTGGATGGGGTTTTTACAACGGTTTAATTTGGTGATAAAGTATAAGAAGGGAAACACAAAAAAGTTGTCCAATATGCTTTCAAGGCCACCCACATCAAAGATTATAGCTTTGGGGACTCTTATGCACATGGATCCATTCACCCATGATGCATACAAAGAGACATATTCAGAAGATGAGGACTTCAAGGAGGTGTATCAACAGTTTCAAAGTCAAAGTCATGTGCACGATGGTGACAACAACGTTGACTACCATCTCCGGGATGGGTTACTCTACAATTTGGATAAGCTATGTGTTCCTAAAGGTGAGTGTTTTCAGCTGATTAGAGAGGCTCATGCCTCCAAGGTTGCAAGGCACTTTGGTGTAGGGAAGACTGTGGCTAACTTACAAAGGTATGTGTATTGGCCTAAGATGCAAGAGAAGGTAGATGGGTTCATAAGGGGATGAATTCTTTGTTGTACCATCAAGCCTAGCAATAAGAAACATGGTCTGTATCATCCCTTACCTGTACCTACTCATCTTTGGGAAATCATTTCCATGGACTTTGTGGGAGGTTTACCGACAAGCAGGAAGGGACATGACTACCTGTTCATGGTAGTTGATAGGTTCAACAATATGTGTGTTCTAATGACCTATAAAAATACCATCAATAGACAAGAAGCTACAAACTTGTTCTTTGGACAAGTATGAGTGGACTTTGGGATACCAATGTGCATCATTTCAGACAGGGACGCAATATTTCTTAGTGAATTCTCGACTACAGTGTGAGAGAAGATGAACAGAAATTTGAAGAGATCTACAACATTCCATCCACAGACAGATGGGCAGATAAGTAGTCAACAAGAATTTGGTGCAACTTGTGAGGGGATACAACCAGAAGAATTCGAAGACCTGGGATGAAAATACGGTATATATACAACATTCTTATAACAGAGCAGTCCACACTTCTACATGAATGTCCCCATTTGAGGCTTGTTTCATATATTTGCCACCTTCACCTTTGGATATTACATATGGGAAAAAAGGAAGAGTGAGGGGAGATCTTACAAGAAATGCTTTAAGAGCTGAAAATTTTATAGAGAAGGTCAGGCAGATCCATCTGTAGGTATGGGAAACACTACAGAAGTTGCGGGAGAAGTATATAGTGGCGCATGATCAACACATAATAGAGAAATCATTCAAGGTGGGAGACAGAGTATGGCTATAGTTGAACAAGGAGAGGCTGCAGGGGCTTGGTAAGAAAATCAAGGCTCTAAGGTATGGTCCCTTTGAGATACGGGAAAAGGTGGGTGATAATTCCTATCGACCCAATTTACCACCATATGTGCGCATCTACTCAATTGTGAATGTAGATAATTTGAAACTCTATAAGCCTTCCATGCTAGTTTAGGAAGAGGAACAAATCCTACCTTCTTTGGATGATTTGGCACCATACGCTCAATAAAAGTTGAAAAAAGATACAGTTTTTCAGAAGAGGCCCTGAACTACAAGACAAGGGCAACATGACCTTTGGCAGATTGGGTTGAAGGGACAACTTCCAGGCAAAGCTAAATGGTACACCAAAGAGAAGGTGGTGGAAAAATTTCCTCACCTCATTCAGTAAAAGCTTTTAGGGACTAAAATCCCCCCAAAATGGGGAGTTGTGATCCGAATTGGATCATTATATTGTTTGTCATCCATCTTGATGCATTTGGAGTGGAAAAAGTGGAGGAAACAACTCACGAGGCTATTTTTACTGGTAGGACCCAATTTGGTGAAACGAGGTCTAAAACCTTCATGGGGACTTCACTCAATGAACCTTTAACATATCATGTGTGTTCGTGGCATATTAAACAATACCCTTAATTTGACTACATATTGGAAACTACTTATAAAACTCACATTATTTAACCCCCTAACAATACGTACCTGATACACCTTCCCAATTTTAAAATCCCCTACTTTCACTAGCTATTGTAGTTATCTATTTTTTCATTAACTTCAAGCTCCATTTTTTATACCTACCAATATAAAAACCCTTTACCCCTATATATCCTCTAATATATTATGTCATATTTTCCTCAATATATATCCCCCAATATAAACCCATGTGGTATGGTATTGCTCCCCTAGTGAATCCCCCATGGAACATTTTGAGGCATCAAACAACATTTTTTGGGGGGGTAAAAATTTGTTTTTTTAACACAACACCTTTTCAAGCTATTATACACACATATATGTTTCCAACAATGCAAAAAGCGCGTCAATCGAAGTCCATATGCAAAAGTTATGCCACTCAAAAGTTGACCTTCCTATTTTCACACCTATAGTTTGGGAGGATGTCATGTTAGCCCCCATCATTTATGGAAAATGTTCTATCCATGTGTTTGTGATGTAAAAGACTCTAGAAGAGTCTATTTTGAAACTCTAGTTAATATTTGATGTAGTCAAACTTGAACACTAGTAGGCTATCGGGTTGTGTTATAACTGAGCCACTAAGAGGAAGAGGCATTCCATTCTTTCAAGAGCTTTTTGTTCCATAGCTAAGAAAAGATAGCCATGAGAGATAGGAGGTAGAGAACACAGAGAGGTTCTATGCACTCTAGCAGCCCACGGGCCATTGGCATTACTTCTTTGTACCTACAACCATATTTTCAGACAGAGAAAGAGAGTGAAGCAACCTCACGTACCAGCTAGGTTTTCTCCCGAAAGGGTTTCCCAGAGAGAATATCTTGTGTCTTGTGTGTGTGTGTGCGCACTTATTTTGTCATTGTCTACTTTTCTGCATAATTTATATTCGCATGCATGCACTAATTATAGTTAAATCCACAAATCTTAAAGTTTAATAAACTATGATAGTGTATAGTTTTCATAGTTTTAATATAATATTATTAGATCTGTTGTGATGAACTGTCCAGTGGAATATCCACAGAAGATTATGGATCAACCATACTTTTGGAATCCCTCATCTTCCATTGCACTAAGGAGTTTATAATGAGCGGCTAGCCACAATAGAACGAAGGAAACATGAGGAGGAAATGAATCAAGGGACTTGCAAAAGTGTTAAAATTGGCAACTAGGGCCAAACTCCATGTAAGTCGTCTTATTAATAGAAGCTGATATTTTTCATGGATCCCTCTCATCGAGAGGTGTATGGTTGATCTAAAGATCATCCGATCTCGATAAGTATTCATGGAGATATGAATTTATTTGTGTTATGGAACAATTCATCAAGGTCGGCCAACAACCAAATAAACCCCACTTGTGCTCAACGTTTTAGTATAAATAGAGGTGGCCTTCATGTCACTTCAACACACTTGGGATCTCTTCCTCTCTACTTGTCATTGGGTTTTAGTAGGAGGAGAGATCCTAAGGGATAACGTTGCCCTAATCCGGAGGACAGAAGCCAGAACTACCGGGAAAAGCGGGGAATAGCCGAAATTGCTGGAACTACCAGGAATAGCTGGAATTACCAGAACTGTCGAGAATAGCTGGAATTGCCAAAACTGCTGGGAATAGCTGAAATTGTCGAAACTGCCAGAATTGTCGACACTGCCACGAAAAGCCAGAGCTGCCAGAACTGTCAGAACTGCCGGGAATAGCCAGAATTGTTGGAACCGCCGGAATTGTCGGGATTTGCTGGAATTGCCAGAATTGTCGGAACTGTCGGAATTGCCGGAATTTCCGGAACTATCGGAACTGCCGGGAAAAGCTGGAGTTGCTGAGAAAATGCGAAACTGTCGAGAATAGCTGGAATTGCTAGAACTGTCAGGAATTGTCGAAACTGTCGGGAATAGTCGGGAACAACTGGAACTATTGAAACAGCTGGGAAATGTGACGCAAAGGGCAGAAGCCGGAACTGCTGGGAACTGTTGAAATTGCAAGGAAAACCTGGAACTGCTGGAACTGCTGGGAATAACCAGAATTGTCGAAACTACCAGAACTGTCGAGAATAGCCGAAATTTCCAAAACTGCCGAAACTGCCGGAACAACCAGAGCATCTGTCTCCGAATGAGAGCAGCATGCAAGGGACAACTAACTAACATTGGGACAGTTGTATGGTACTTAGCAACAAATACACCAAGCATGCAATGTTACAGCTAGCATGCAAGGGACAACTAGCATGCAACAACAAGCATGCAAAGGACAACAGGCAAGCAAGATGCAGCCAACACATAGGTCAGCATGGCAACATGGTGCAACAATGACACATAATGTAGTACAATGATGGGTATAGTCATGATTGATGAAGCATGATGAGATGTAACATAGTGATGATGGGTGCAACATGGTGCAGCACGGTGAGGTGCAGCATGATGATGAAATGCAACCCAACGATAGGTGAAGGAGTCACCTTGGAGAATCAGTTGAAGCAGCATGTCTTCAACTGATCTCATGTATCATCTTCTTAGAGATGATCTATGCTCTTATCTAGATAAGTCAAAGTGTTGGCTTCTGTTGTAAACGTACTATCTCTCTCTCTCTCTGCTGAACTATTGAAGAACATATAAGAAGAATTGATCAAG
>APFE030032289.1:0-15435 GCA_000404065.3 Pinus taeda | reverse complement strand
AATTAATTTATAAATAAAATAATAATAATTTAATAGAAGTATCTAACTCTTTAATGTATTGTGATTGTGGTTATTCAATTCTATTTTTAGGCCGATAGGCCTTTCCTTTGAAAGGGACCTTCGTCGTCCCTTTTGTTCTCCCGCTGACACGTGTCGTCGGCTCCCCCTTCATCCTCGTGCTGACATCTGGCGACGGGTTTTCAGGTTTCGGGTTTTTGCAGGTCTGTTGGATAAATCTCCACGCGCGTTATCCTAACCCGATACGATCGAACATCAATACTCTCGGAATAACCCTGCTGTTTTCCCTGCTGTTTGGCTGTTTGGCTGTTTTGCTGTTTTGCATCCTAACCCGATACGATCGAACATCAATACTCTGCTGTTTTCCCCGCTGTTTGGCTGTTTTCCCGGCTGTTTTGCTGTTTTCCCGGCTGTTTTGCTGTTTTGCCATGGATGAACTTACCCACACCAAGTACCCACAGGCAGAATTAATCTCACACAGTAGCAGAGAACGAGCTGGAAACCCTGAGCCCGCCGCGCAGCTGTTAGGCCGATACTTCTTTGCCTGGATCGTCAATACCGGGAACTGCATCTCCAAAATCGTCCCCAAAGCACAACCAGGCTTCCAAGAGGCAGATACATACTCTAACAGTACAGGTATGCACCCTTGTGGTTTCCACCAACATGTCAGTCATGATGATTGAACGACAACAGAACCCTGATGTGAATGATAATTACCCGCCCCCTGCAAGTTCTGCTTGTGATATTTTGATTTAGGGAATGTAGTTAGTGAGGAAGTTATGTCAGGGTGTTCTTAAAGGGAAGATGTACAAAATTTGTTAGGATTCGGTGGAAATACCTTCTAGAAATAAAGGCAACTGTAATTAAGGGAGAGGGCCGAGAAAATGGAAATAAGGCCTGATAGAGAGGTAGGAGCATTCCGGAGTCTGTAGAAATTACGTGCAGAGTCTTTTAACGAAATAGTGTATTTCCAAAATGCGTGAGAATGTTTCCCTGTATTAATGTGATTTCGATTCGAATCAATCCCTGTGCAAACCTGTAGCCGTGTGTGAATTCTATCGGTTTGAATGGGGTCGAATTATATGCATTTATGATGGAGAAATGAAAGTAATTTTGCTATCGGCTTTCTTATTTGTTACAGAAAGTATATATTTATTGTAGAGTGAAACAGTCCAGGTTCCAAACTTCCAAGTCAGGGGATTGCGTGGGATTCGGATCAAACATTTGAACAGACCTGTGGAAAACCAATACACAGAACAAGGGATCTATAGCTCGATTGCAAAGCAAACGCCCTGATTCTCCAACCCTGGTATTCAGCAGTTAAAAAGCTGCCCTTATTGATCATTGGATGATATTTGTTGTTTTTTAATCAGAATTTCCTTTTTATTTTATCATGTTGACATGTCCTGAGTGAACGCTGAAGTGGGACGAGGTAGCGAGAGAAAACTGTCAGGTTGTTGGTTTATCCTTACACCTGATATGGTCATCCTTACATTTCCAGGACAACCTGTGTTCATTTCATGTTATATAGTGGATCAATTTCAAGTGCCTTTTTTAGATCAGACTCTGCTTGATCTAGATCTGCCGTCTCAATATATGCTTGTGCTCTTCTATATAAGGCTTTCACATTTTTAGAGTCAACCTCTAACACCTGCAAATAGTCTACCAGCATAAGCAATGGTTAAGAAAATTTGTTCCAAATGAAAGGAATGAATCAACTAATGGCCATGTACCTTTGAGCACAATTTAGCAGCTTCTCTGTATTCCTTTAATTTAAGATTACAGGCTGCATTATTTAGATTGCATGTGACTTTTAAAGCCTTTGTTTGTTGTTTCTGATCTTCACTGAATGCATTGTCATATTCAATACACTTTGCAGCCTGCAGACAAGGAGAATAGTTGATGTTCTCCAGACAATCAGAGTGTATTCTAGAAACCTCTACAAGTCCCTATATTAAAATATACCTTTCGTTTACTTACTACATAGATTATTAATAAACTAAAAACAAAATGTCACCATGTACCCTGCCTTCTATGGACTTTATGTATCTTTACACAACAGGTCAGAATATACCCAGATTTCTATGAGATTTAATTCCAATATCTATCTATAAGTGTTGGCCGACAACTTGCCTTGTCATATTTTTTTGAGGCCCTTAAATATTTACCAGCTTTGAATAATGCATTCCCATCTTCCTTCTTCTTTCCAGCAGCCTCTATCTTCTCAGCCGTGTCCATGTCCCATGACTCCTTTTCCTATTTACAAAACCGGATAAGATATATGACATACAATTCAAAATCTTGAAGATGAAAGAAGCTTCATGATACTGGGATAAGTAGCCATACCTTGATGAACGAAATCAGCTCAATTTCATATATAAGGGTTGAATGTGGTGGCACAACTGCTAGGTCCCTCTGAGTTTGGGTGTCTTTATACCCATATCATGAAGCTATTTTTGGTTTAGGTTTTGTTTACAGAATTCTTTGTTCAATAGGTCTTGATTACAGGTAATCCTTCATTATTGGAGGTGTAGGGCTGTGCCTTTCACAAGTTTTGTTTACAAAAAATTCTTTATTCAAAAGGTTTTGATTACAGGTAATTTTTCATTATTGGGGGTGTAGGGCTGTGCCTTCACAAAAGTTTTGTTTACAGAAAATTCTTTATTCAATAGGTTTTGATTACAGTTAATAGGTTTTGAGCTTTCTTTTCTTTCTATTGGCACTGTGAGTTCTGAGCTCTCTTTTAGATTCTATTGACACTGTGGCTGGGAGTGGGGATCCAACACCTCGGCTGAACTCCTTGCTTTTTGGGGTTTTTCCCTCTGCAATCTGGTTTGTTTTTGCAGATTCCAAATTATATATTTATTTTGCATATCTATGAAAACCCTTTTGGGGTCTCCCTCTGGTTTGTTTTTTTCCTGCTTTTTGGGGTCTTTCCCTTTGCAATCTGGTTTGTATTCGGAGATTCCAAATTATATATTTATTTTGCATATCTATAAAATCCAAAACTGCTTTTTGGGGTATTTCACTCTGCAATCTGGCTTGCTTTTGGAGATTCCAAATCATATATTTTATTTTGCATATCTATAAAACCTAACTGTGGTTTCAATGAAAATACTCACTGCAGGCCATTCGCATTGGTTTTGAGCTCTATTATAGATTTTATTGGCACTGTCGTTTGGGATCCAACACCCGGGCTAAATTCCTTGCTTTTTAGGGTTTTCATTGTGTAATTTGGCTTGATCTAAGGGATCTTATTGTTTTTTGAGATTTTAAATCAGTTATTGAATGGGCAATAACGGGCAAATAACAGGGGCTCTTTAAATTCTTTAGTTCTTGAACCATGAAAGCTCTGAATCAAAGCACTGTCAAGCTAAGTTCCATCATCTATCTATTTTGCATATCTATAAGACCAAAACCCAAAACTGTAGCTTCAATGAAAATATTTAGTGTAAGCCATTGGCATTGGTTCTGAGCTCTCTTATAGATTCTATTGTCACTGTGGCTTGGGATCCAACACCTCGGCAGAACTCCTTGCTTTTTGGGGTCTTACACTGTGCAATTTGCCTTGATCTCAGGTATTTCATTTTTTTGGAAACTCCAAATCAGTTATTAAATAGGGAAAGGACAGAAACTCTTTAAATTTTTTAGCTCTTAAACTATAGAAACTCTAAATCAAAACACTGTCAACTGAGTTCCATCATCTATCTTGCATATCTATAAAACCCAAAACAGTGAAACAGATTGCCTCTAGAAAAGAGTTGCAACTCACTTCTTGATCATATTATCTTCCAACAGTTTGAAAATGGCATTCAGACAGGGAAGGCTTTACTCCTTTTTAATGAGTTTCTTACTTTCTGCAAGGCTCTGTGTCATTACCCTGTTTCCAGAAATTATCTTCAGCAAGTTTCACTATGTTATAATGACTTTTTGTCTTGGATTATGATGACTCTTAGTTTCTTTTAGCAGCTTTTTTGATATTGTAACCCAAATCTATGTTTATAGGACTGACTGGTAAAAGATATTCTCTGTTTTCGGAGATTGAAAAATCTCTCTGATATATATACTTTCTCATTTTATAATCTGTGTGGAAAAAGAAGTTGGTTCCAGTAATTGCATCTGCGCCTTTAAAGTACCTACCTGTTTCGCTAAATAGGAAATGGAATAATGAAAATACTCAGCGTAGCATAGGTTCTAATATTTCCGTTTGCGCCTGTAATTAGATTTTTAATTTGGGTATTAATAATAATTATGTTACATAAATATCGAGGGTATTTCAGTGTATATCGATTTTCTCATAGCCTATTCAAGTTCCCTTCAGCTTGGTCTATTCTATAGCTTGGGTCAATTTGTTGTCCATTGGATGATGCAAATGCAACTTTGTATATTTGTAACCATCCATTCAATTGATTATATGTTAAATTCAATGGAACATTTAAAAAAAGGGCCTTTTATTATCAATTATATTAGTGTTTTCGGAGGAAAAAAACGTTGAATTTATATTAAAAAAGATAAAATCCAGGACATTTCAATGGATCAATAAAACAAAGTTTGGTTTGCAGAGTTAACATATGCTCTTTGTAGCTTATTTGATTAGAATTAGCAGTACTTTAACAATACTGTCCATTGTGGGTCTGATACCATGTAATTATACACTGATAATTATTTAATAAAACTTTTATTCATCCAGCTACAGCTAAAACAAATCATATATTTTTATTTTCCATATCTATAAAACCTAACTGTGGTTTCAATGAAAATACTCACTGCAGGCCATTCGCATTGGTTTTGAGCTCTATTATACCTACAGCTGAACTGTTTTAACAGGATGTTTTTGTTCATTTTTTTCCAGCCTTACTCCTCCCTTTTGCATGTCACCTTAGGTTATTCTATGAAAAATTTCAATGCCATTTTTTAATGGTTTTAGGGACCAATATCTCTCGCTTCTCAATCTGCACAATCCCCCAAAAACATCCCTTTACGCAGAGACAGGTTGCACCCCATTTTTAAAGTTCTTATGCGAGGGGGAAATGTTAAAATTTAAAGAACAGAACTGAAATTTATATGGATGGGATCCATACAGAAGGAAGAAAATCATGTGAAAATTAGAAAATCTGAAACTGAACCTCAAAAATGTCATCAGACCAGGAATTATCTTGTCAACCAGAACCCTGCCTCTGGAACTAAATTTATTGAGCTTATACTTGATGAAGTCAATTTTTAGAGAATGGTCTCTACAGTTTTTCCCTTTGTAGCCTATTTGATTAGAATTAGCAGTAGAATTGAATGTAATCCATGGTCGAGGAATGCCTGTAGTTGAAGGAAGAGAAACTTTAATCCTGTTACTGAGAAATTTGCAATGGAAGAGAAACTTACCTTAATCTTCTTAGCAAAGGAATGGTAATTTGTATTTGACTCAAGTCAATGGAGGTGGTTATGATATCATGAAGGTGTTTGTAGGGACCAACATCTCTCACTTCTGAATCCGCATTCACATCACATCTTCTTTGACTAGAATTTTGTGTTGTTGTGAAATTGATGCATTGCAGGTACTCCTATCATAGGAACCCAAATCTATTTTTATGGGACTGCCTTGTCACCGATATTCTCTGTTTTTGGATGTTGCACAATCTCTCTGCTTTATATACTTTCTGTTTTTGTAATCTGTTTAAAAAGAAGTTGGTTGTATTCTATATCACTCTATTGTGGAGCATATCGGTTACGACTTGCTACCAGCCGCATATGGCCCACAGGTTGTATCTGGAGACATCCAAATTGGCTCGATAATTCTACTTAAAAAATCAGCTTGCACAGTGCTCCAAAGCTCCTCGTAAGACCCAACATTTGAAATTATCCTATTTTAATTTTTCCCTTCTAAATGCTTCTCGCATTTAAAGAAGGAAAATGGAATCTTCATTAATTCATTTCTCATTTGTTTACATAAGGTCCATACATCGGCACCAGAGAACGCCAAGGGCTAACGTTCACTGCAATTTCAAGAGTGCGGTCATTGGCAGACATACACATCAATCCAGCATTCCCATTCTCACGCATTGCACAAATGCACAAGAATCCATATCTTCAACGTAGAATACAAGAAGAGTCATTGCTTGCATCAAAGTCTATTCAGAATAATACTCTTTAGCCATTCATACAACCTGTCTTCCAAAATTAGACACATCGTAAACACCACTCACTCCATTACACTTTCACATACATTTGCTTGCTATTACATTTACTTTCATGTGCTTTTATACTTGTTGGAATCGTTTATTTTATATTATATACTCAACAAAATTGTCAAGCATATCGATTACCACTTACAATGTTTCCTTTTTTGATGGCAACAGGTATGGATACAAGTTACCTACGACTGTTGTATGCATGTTGCAAACAAATCCAGCAACAAGAACTAACCTTACAAGATATACAGACAAGGATATTGCCACAGCAATCAATGCCGCTTTACCGTCTGCGCCCAGCAATAGAGTTGTTAAAGAGAATAAGAAAACTACTTAAGCTAACAATTCACATTTATGAAAGAGATGGACACAGGCAAATGCGACGTCAACTACAAGAACAACTCGCACAATATGGCACCACAATAAACACTAATTGGTGTTGCCGATGCCATGGCCCATCATGCATATATGATTAGCTGCTTACACTCAATTACAACTAAATGTGATAGAATGCTTTTATTGTACATATGTTTAGAAGCCAGCAAATACTTTCATTGTATTAATGTTTAGTTAGAAACTACCAAGCACATCTCCATGTGTAAATTTTACACTCGTTATCGATATGGTGTTGAATATGATGAATGAGGATACTTGTTGACAGTGTTACTGCTTTCCTAATTATTACGTGTTTTGGAGTTTTTTTGGCATTTGTATTCAACTAAACATTGATAAATCCCTTTTACCACAATCTGATCCTTAACATTGCTTCATTCCATGACAGCTTATTGTCCTTTATTGTTAATGTGATACCAACCATCTTCAGGTGGAAGATATATGCATAACATTCTTCAACAAAATCACCACGCAAACCCATGTCAAAAACTATTCTCTTGTAATTGATAGGCCCCAAAACTCCTCATAGATCAGTGAAACTGTAACTGAATTTGGCAATCCCAATTTAGTAATCCTATCGGCCTCCCTTTGTACCTTTTGGGACAATTGCTAGTTATACCCCAATCTAAGTTTACACCACCTTCCAAGTTACCACAATGAGCGCGAACTAGATCTGACAATAACGAATTCCGTGGATTCACCACAACAATTATACTAACACATATCAGCATAACAACCATTGCGTTGCAAATATCCATTAGCGCAAGGTCACGTTAAATAACTTAAAGGCAAGTTGTTCGTCGTTCGAAGGTATTCTAAGTCTAAAACCCCGCCAAAGGTATCGTCAAATCATCCACGAGATATAAAGAATATTGTTTATGCTGGAACAGAGAATATGCATTTATTTCGTGGATATACAAGTCGCCACGTACATAAAAAGGTCAGGTGATATGGTAGGATAGGACAGAGCTAACGGGCCTGTCATAGGGCATTAAATGCTCGCTTACATGCGCCCTCGATAGCCCGATAATACATCGCCATTATTTTTTATTGATCTAGTCACGGCGAACACACCGCCATTATTTTTTATTGATCTAGTCACCGCGCGTGTGTGTTATCAGGCTATCGAGGGCACATGTAAGTGGGCATTTAATGCCCTATGGCAGGCTCGTTAGCTCTTGCCTGATATGGTATGGCCCCTGGCTGCTTGTGGAGGTTATGTGTATTATTTTCATTCTGACGCATGTATAGTTTGCTATAAATTTTATAGCTATCTAGAAAGAAAGAAATTATTTTAACCTCTACAACAAGATATAAGGAGATAAATAATGAAAGTGTATAACTGAACACATTTTTTTTAGCTCAGAAGTGAAGACAGTCTTTTGTGTTTCTTGAAGCCACTCTCCTAGGTCATGATATGCCACTAATTAAAAATAATTTTATAAATATTACAAATTATTCACAAATAGTATAATTCTATAAATGTTACAAATTATTCACTTATATTTTTAGGGAAATAAATTATTTATCATTGTCAACTCACAATTAGTTGAGAATGGCTAATTTTTTTTTTCGAAAATTTTGATCGATAGAGTGCTTGAATTTTGGTTTTGTTGGTGGAAATTGATTCACCACCATAAAAAATCCCAAGAACATCCAAAATCTTAAAATTTGATAGTTGTATCTTGGATTTCCAAAAAAAATTGCCAAATTTTACCAAAATTTCACTAGTAAATTCATTATTTTCTGAATCAATTAACTTGATTTTTATGAAATTTTTCTAGCAACATAATTTTTAATTTTTAACTTTAATTAGCATTCAGTAAACTCCTCCATCACTTGTTTCCAATAAATTGTTTTCTTAAAAAAAATCAGAAATTGCACTATTTTCCAATATGAATAGCTTGTGTGAGTTTTAAACTCACTTAGCCATCTTTAATATTGTGCCAACTTTATATGATAGTTATTAGCGGGATCTCTCTCATTGCTATATATGTGTGGGGATAGAATACTCTTTTGTATTTTATGCAATATAAAAAGGTTTTTAATTTGTATAGTTTTTATTTTTTTTTTATTGACAAGATCTGTTAAAAAATGGTTGAAAGTATTAATATATTTTACAGAAAGATGTATGCACTCAATACACACTTTACATTCAAAGATTACTCTAATATCTAGAGTTTCTCGGATCTAACTTATTCTTATTTTAGAAAGAGAGGTTGAGAAAATTTCTCAACCATCTCAAACCAACATCTTAAATATAGGATGTAAGCATTAACTCCAACATCCACTCTTAATGCTTACATTACATAAATTTATTGAAATCATCCACAAACAACAAAATACATAATCATTCTTTAAGTGATTTACAATTATCAGTATAGATTCCATCAAGTTGCTTCATAACCCTCGGAAAGGTGTAGTTGGCAAGTTAGATTCCCGACTTCGACTCTTGGACTCCTAAATTAAAGACCTCCCGAAGTCAATTATTGAACAATGTCCTAAGTCGTCGCATAACTTCATTAGAAGACCACACCCATGTCTTCAACAAATGAGGGATTCTTCCCTAGATCCACAACTACCGTACTATCTCGACAACTATCCATGTTGAGCCTTTTCACTGAGTTGCTCTAAAAAAGTTTAAGAAGTTCAAATTCTTCATTGAATTCATCATCAAAATTCCATGGATATTCATTTGTGGCTATATTCGCTAATTCTTTTCCTTTTAACAGATCACTAGCATGACTTTTGTTGCTAATGGTAGAAGAAGCAAAACACACAACTTTAAGCCCAACATCCAAGGCCATCAAAATATTAGAGTACAGAATCTGATGTTCAAACGTGTTCATCCAGACCTGAACTGTTGAACCCATAGATTTTATATTTATTGAAGGGAAACCTTGGTTTGATTCTCCAATCGTCAACGCTTTAATGCAAAATTTCTCGTTACTAGAAAGCTCTGGAATGAAACATTTGGAAAAAATTCAAAATTAGCATTCATCTTTTCTCTTTCAGAAGTGTATGTGCTCAACACACACACACATTACATTCAGATATTACTCTAATATATAGAATTTCTCAAATCTAACTTATTCCTAGCTTAGAAGGAGAGGTTGAGAGAATTTCTCAACCATCTCAAACCAACATATTAAGTATAGGATGTAAGCATTAACTCCAATAAAATCTTGTGGTAAGTTAGAAATCAACTATTGCTTACGGAAATGGAATTTTTAGTTTTTTTTTTTTTTGACCGAAATCAGTGTTTAGATATTAATTTCACTTTCTGTTAGGTGTTATTTTATTTGATTTTATTGTTTGCTAGGTGTTATAGACACTTCAGTTTTACTTTAGTGATTTATTGATTTTGACAATGTAATCTATTTAACCATTTTGAAAATAGAGAAAAACGATCTCTGCTCTCCAAGCTTTTTGAGCATAGGAATAAAATCTTAAATCAAAATAAATAATTTGTCTTTTTAGGTCCGAATTATCATTATTTGGTCTCAGCGAACGTTAACCACCACCACCATCATCATCATCAAAGTTACGTAAAACTCCACAAAGAGCAGCGTTTCAATTTTTTTTAAAAAAAAAGCATGAGAAACCAAAGAGAAAAAGCATCCTGCAGCTCAACCAAGAAAAAACTGCGCACAAAGTTTCCGAATTTGTTGAATTATTGATATTTCCGCACCCATGCGTTAAAGAACTGCGCACAGCAGATTCCGTCAACCAAGAAAAAACTGCGCACAAAGTTTCCGAATTTGTTGAATTCTTGATATTTCCGCACCCATGCGTTAAAGAACTGCGCACAGCAGATTCCGTCAATGCGCACACGGCCAGAGTTAAAACACCGAATTCGAAGGTCCCTGCGTTTAAGGTGTGAAAAGTCAGACTTATTTCTCGAAAGTCATTTCGCAAGCCTCGTCGAAGTTTTGTTTTTAAAAGTTTCATTTCATTTCGGAACGTGTCGTCAGTCGACCTCCACCATTTCTCTCATTCTATGACCTCCAAGATAATTTATTTCAGGTTCAAATTTGTTTCATATGCTCACTCGTGGAAAGGATTTAAAAAAGTAATTGTTAAAAGGGTTCAAAATGTCATTTTTAATTTTTTTTTTTTTTAAAGTCTTTTATTAAAAGAAGATTTTTTTTTTAAATGTTTTTTAAAAAATCTCTTAAAAGTTGATATCATTTTTATGTGAAAGGAAGTGTTGGTTGAGCTAATATTTAAAAAAATTAAAGAGAGTTTTTTTTAAAAGGCATGTAAATTCATATTTGAAGAAATGGCTTTCTCCAATGCTTTGCTACAGACCTTGATTATGTTTGGTAAAAAATACGAGTTTTGGTTTCTGAGGATGAAGACATTCTTGCAAGCCCAAGAGTGTTGTGATACACTTCAGACTACCTATGTAGAGCCGACCCAAAAAGCATGGGCGACCATGTCTAATAATTGGAGGAGTGCAGCTATTGAACTCAAAAAGAAAGAACACATAGCCAAATGTTGGATACAAAATGCAGTCAATGACTCTATTTTCGACAAGATAATTAGCGCATCCACAACAAATGGAGCTTATGAAATCTTGAAAGTTGTGTATCAAGGTAATGATACAATAAAAGCAGTTAAATTACAAACATTAAGATCACATTTCAAAACCGTAAAGATGTTTGACACATAAAATATGGATTTGTTCATGACTAGAGTCGTGGGAATAGTCAATCAAATCAAGTTCATCGATGAAACCATTTCAGATCTGAAAATTGTTCAAAAAGTCCTTCAAACTCTGCCCAAGAAATATAACATGATTGTAACAGTCATGCTAGAATCTAAATATTTTACAACTTTCTTAGTAGAATAGTTGACTGGATCACTTCTGGCACACAAAACATGACTCAACTTGGTAGAAGATTCCACAGAACAAGCTTTCAAAGCACAACTCTCTTTTGGCAAAGGATATAGAGGTCATAGCAAGCGAAGTAGAGGTCGAAGCAGAGGAAGATCAGAAAATCATCATGCAACAGAGCAATTGAGACCTCCACAAAACCAAACTCAGAGAAGCAAACTATGGAGCAAATCTAATGTCCAATGTTATTACTGCAAGAAATTTGGGCATTATGAACATTAATGTAGAAATAAACAGTCGGTTCAGCAAAGAGGCAATGTCCATCTCTCCAACAATGAAGGAGAATCCTATGAAACAATGTTTCTTTCCTACCATCTTTCTGAAGACACTGACAACAAGGATTTTAGGTTGCTAAATAGTGGTTGTAGCAATCATATGATAGGTAACAAAAATCTGCTTTCTTATCTTTATGCTTCTGTAACATCAGAAATTACTCTTGAGGATCATTCTTGCATTAAAGTTGAAGGAAAAGGTATTGTCCTTATTCTTACAAAACAAAATCAATAGAAATACATTCCTAATGTTTATTATGTTCCAAATCTGAAGCATAAACTCATTAGTGTAGGACAACTGATGGAACATGGTTATGATGTAATGTTTCAAGGAAACAAGATGTTATATCTATGACAAACCTCCTAATAGAACACTGATAGCAAAGGTTGAAAAAACCAAGAATAGGATATTTCCTTTGATTCTTAGAAGTTGAAATATCTCACAGTCTTTAGTCAACAATGTGTCAAGAATAGAAAAATCTCAGCTATGCATTCTAGATATGGCCATGTCCCATTCAAGGCTCTCAGTCAACTTCAGAAATAGTCAATCGTCATTGGTCTCCCTACTATGAATGAAAAAGACAATAATTGTGAAATTTGTGTTACGTCCAAGCATAAAAGATATAGCTTTCCCACATCTTCCTCTAGAGAAAAAGAGCCTCTAGAGCTTATTCATACAGATTTATGTGGTCCAATGCAGACATAGTCCATTGGTGGTAGTCTTTATTTTCTGACATTCATTGATGATTATAGCAAGAAAACATGGGTGTATTTTCTAAGAAATAAATTAGATACATTCTCAAGATTCAAAGAATTCAAAGTAGAAGTAGAAAATCAGAGTGGAAATCATTTGAAAGTACTCAGATCTGGCAAAGGAGGTGAGTACAACTCCAATGGCTTCAAAGCATTTTGTCAACAACAAGGAATCATAATGCAAAATACAACAAGATATACTCCACAACATAATGGAGTAGCAGAAAGGAAAAATCAGTCAATCATGAATATGCTTAGATGTATGCTTCATGAGAAGAAGTTTTCAAATAACTATTGGGTTGAAGCAGTTTCGACAGTAGTGTATGTTCTCAACATATCTCCAACAACCAGTCTCCAAGATACAGTACCTCAAGAAGCATGGGATGGTAAAAAGGTAAATGTATCTCACTTTAGAATTTTTGGATCAGTAGCATTTTCACATGTTCCTGAGCAGCTAAGAAAGAAACTTGATGATAGGAGTGAAAGATGTATTTTCGTAGGTTATAGTGAGAAGTCAAAGGACTACATACTTTATAATCCAGTTACCAGGAAGTTTGTTTTAAGCAGAGATGTAAAAAAATTTGAAAATAAATTTTGGTTTGATCAAGTTGATGAAGCTTCAAATCAGTGTTTTTATCCACCACAACCACCAAGATTGCAGGTTGAAGAAGAGCCATACCATTCTGAAAATGGTAGATCTTCAAGTAGTGAATCCATTAGTGATTCAAAATCTGCAGAAGGCAATCAAAAAATAAGAAGCAAAAGAGAAATATATGAGCATGAGCATGACTTTGCCCCGCAGAATATGTTTGCATTTCTTTCATCTCAACCAACTCATTTCGAAGAAGAAGTTAAATAAAAGCATTGGGTAAATGCAATGAACCAAGAAATTATTGCCATAGAGAAGAGTTAGACTTGGGAATTCGCTGATCTCCCAAAAGACTAAACTAGAATTCGTGTAAAATGGGTATATAAGACCACGCTGAATGAAAAAATAGAGATTGAGAAAAATAAGGCAAGGTTGGTTGCCAAAAGGGTTCTCACAATAGTTTGGTGTCGATTATGGTGAAACCTTTGCTCTAGTAGCAAGGTTAGACACTGTCAGAACCATTCTTTCCACACAACTCAACACAAATGGAAATTCTGTCAACTTAATGTAAAATTTGCCTTTCTAAATGGTATATTGCAGGAAGAAGTTTATATAGAGAAGCCTCTTGGGTTTGAAGTTTTATGATGGGAGCATAACGTATACAAATTGAAGAAAGCTTTGTATTGTTTGAAACAAGCTCCAAGAGTTTGGTACAATCGCATTGACACCTATCTCATCAAAAGTGGTTTTTGTAGAAGCAATCATGAGCCAACTTTGCATACCAAAATGCAAGAAGGTAAAATTATTATTGTATGCCTTTATGTAGATGATCTTCTTTATACATGAAACATGAAGCTAGAAGATTTCAAGGCAACAATGCAACAGAGTTTGATACAACAGATCTTGGAGTCATGAAATACTTCTTAGGCATTGAAAATTCACCAATATGTTAATGGCATTTTTGTTGGTCAACAAAAATATGCGATTGATATCATCCAAAAGTTTAGAATGACCAATTGCAAACTTGCAGAGACACCAATTGCTCAAGGCACAAAACTGAGAAAAGAAGATGTAGCACCACCAACTGATTCCACATTGTATAAAAGTCTAGTTCGTAGTTTGTTGTATCTAACTGCAACTAGACTTGACATTTATGCAGTCATCTAAGATCACTCATTGGAACTTTGCAAAAAGGATTTTAAGGTATATTGTAGGGACCATAGACTATGGTTTGTTCTATACAGATTCTGAAAATTGTTCACTTTAAGGGTATACAAAGAACGATTGTTCAGGGAGTTTAGATAATCACAAAAGCACTCCAAGGTATGTTTTTCATCATGGAACCAATCTGATTTCATGGGCATCCAAGAAAGAGTCAATCATTTCAATATCTTCCGCAAAGGCAAAATATGTAGCAAAAAATTCAACAACTTGTCAAGTTGGGTCGTTGAGAAGATTGTTGAAAGATATTTCAAATATTCAGAAGGAGCCAACTCCAATCTACTGTGATAACAGTTCAACAATTTCTTTAGAAAAAATCACGTTTCCAAAAAAGGAGCAAGCACATTGACACCCATTTTCATTTCATCTGTGAGCTTGTCAATGATAGGGACATAGTACTTTCTTTTTGTGGTTCCAAAGATCAACTAGCAGATATTTTCACAAAGCCATTGGGCAAGAATGTATTTGAATTTCAAAGAGAACAATTAGGCATTGTAAGTCTCTAAATGTAACAGTTGAGGTTAGGAGGGGATGTTGAGAAATTAATTTCACTATCGGTTAGGTGTCATCTCATTTGATTTTTTTGTCTGCTAGATGTCATAGATAGTTTAGTTTTACTTTAGTCATTTATTATTGATGTTTACAATGTAATCTATTTAACCATTTTGAGTATTGAAAAGAGCAATCTCTGCTCCACATTTTTTCTCATTCTTTTTCATTCAGGAACAAACTTAAGCATCTGGAGTTTAAAGAATGAAAGAATGATTTATCATACTTTAAAAATTAGTATAAAAAATGAGTTCATTGAAAACACAGATAGTTGAGCAAAATGGATTTACCATTTGAGAAAGTGGATCTTGAATAGGAGTATGTCTAAGCATTTGTATGATTAATATGATTTGCAGTATGCCCTTTCCTTTATTAATGACGCCATAACCCTTCCATATCATGCCATCTACCGTGCATAGAGACAGGAAGCTCACACTCAAAAAAGTTTCTTTTGAGAAAGTTGTGGGGGAAAGGTGTGATCGTCGACAATAGGTGAAAGTCAAAGTAGGAAAATGATTATGGGTAGTGGGCACCAACAGAGAAGGACCAAATCATTGT
>APFE030032272.1:17275-44094 GCA_000404065.3 Pinus taeda | reverse complement strand
TTTCTCTATATCTGTGCATCCGTTTCAAAACCTGTTTCATGGGGAGATGCATATATGTGATAGTAACCCACCCAAGCAGTTTCAACCAATTCCGATGCACGGTTTCTGAGAAATTGATCTTTGTAATCTTCAGACAGTTTCCATTTTTCTCGAAATATGTGTATCCATTGATCGCAATTTTGCTATGAGAGGTGCATAATGATGATAGGAACATGCTCAGAAAGTTTCAGATTGATCCGGTCTATCGTTCAGGAGCAATGGAAAAAACAAGTTTCTGTCATGTGGAAATTCAGCATCAGCAGCTTGAGGGTGCAGATCTGAACGTGGAAACAAATCCTTGCAGCGTAGATCCAGCCAGAGGATACCTGCACAAGAAAAAATAGCCATGAATCAGCCACCAAGCCATCATGCAACCACAGAAACCAATGCATGCAGCAAATGAAAGGCCACAGCACCTCATAGCAACCATTTGACTTCCAAGTATGTGACTAAAACTCGTTCCTCTATTGCATGAATCTAATTTAAGAACTGCATGAACGAATGGAATGGTGGATTAAGCCACGAATCTAGCAAGGTTAACTTGACATTTCCTTCTCTAGCGCTCAGCCGGAAGTCATGCAATATACGTGGACAGTCGACTCACGTGAAAATTAAAACAAAAGGGAGTGTTGGTCGTTTAAACCTCAGTGTAATTGATGGAGTGATCATAGGTAGGAAACAGGATGTTTCGTGACAGCACTGTCGTCTGCATGGGCCAGCGCACATTTTTTCCACCTCACCACAAATCACACAGCAATTAAAGAACGCTCGGCTGAAACTCACGAACTGCTATTCATTTGCACTTGCCACATCCTCAACTGAAGTTTGCACAAAATGATTAACTAGTCATCCTCCACCGGTTTCTCTACCTGTCTTCGAGATTCTGCTACGTATCGGGCTTGCTCAGAGGCGGAGGGGCGTTCTACAGGAAGATGTTCTACAGGGAGTACGGCATATCCTTCTGAAACAGAGAAGCCTAGACTTTTCTTCATCGAGTTTGGAGTTCTGAGAGAGGTAGGCTTGAAAAAAACACTCTTCCATGCATGATGTTTCGAAAGGTGGTGAATTAAAACTGTCTGGAGTAGGAGAATTAGAAGCAAATATGCCTGTGGGTCAAGAATAGTAGTTTTCCTGTGTGATACACGGAAATTTTTTTCAGTTGGTTCTGCATCACATTCTCCTCCACGGTTGCTATTAACAAATTTCTGCTGTAGAAAAGTTAAAGCACTGTGAGGGCTAACATGTGCATGAAGAATGTGAATTTTATGTGGTTGTATGCATGTTGGGGATGAAAATTAAGCTCTACACTCAGTCTGTGGGAGCCTAATTCCCTTCTAACAATCGAGTATTTGGGCAGCAAAAGTCTTGAAACCAGGGAATTGTTGTTCATTGATATCAAACAGCCAAAGAATTCTTCCTTGAGTCCAGGGGGAAACTATAAACAACATTTCCATTTCTAAAAAAAGCATAAGAAAAAGAAAGCACTCTCACCATGCCAGGGGGATTCATAATTCAGCATTATCCATGGTTATCATGTGAACTTACACTTCATTCAGCAGTGAAGACAGGGAACACATTGAGGTAGAAGAGAAAGCCAAGGGTAAGGAAACCCAGGACAGACCACCACAGAAAGAGCAAGAAGAGAAACAAGAGAAAGGCCAAGCTGCTGAGCCCAAAACTGTGGGTGGAATAAAGGCACAAATTCCAAAGAAGAAATGGTTGCAAATCAGGGCAGAGAGGACTGAAAAATTCCAAGCAAGTGAGGACACACCCAAGGCAACCATAGCAAAATTAAAAGAGAAGGCACCCCCAGCCAAGCAGGCCAAAACAGTGAAAACCGTTTCTACAGGAAGCCAGAAAACCATTTCTACAGGAAGACAGAAAACAGTTAGCACAGGACTTTCTACAGGAAGTCTAGAAAGAGGGAAACAGAAGGAAAAATCCCCTGAGATCTTAGCCAGGGAGGCAGCAGCTATGCTGGCCACCATAAGCACATCTCCAAAGCAAAAAGGGAAGTGAAAGAGGGAGCCTTCCATGTATTTTAATGCAAGAAGGAGCATGCGGGTAAAAACTGGCAGACCCCAACCACAGTCAAAAGAGCCAATTACAATTGTAGACACCTCAGCGACACAAAAGGAAAAGTCTCCCTCAAAGGCATCCATCTCCTAGGAATGGGGAAGCTCGAAGACATCCACCTGGAGAGAAAGAATGAAAATGTTGGACACAAAGGCCTCTCTACAGGATGTTGAGACAGTTCTACAGGAAGCTGAGAAATCTCTAGGAAAAGGAGCACATACAGTGGGAAGAAGCAGAGAGAAAAGCATGGTTCCATGACCGAGAAGAGGACATCACTTCAGAAGCTTGGCATGACAGGGAGGCCACCAAGGCCATCAAAGAGGAGGAGATAGATTAGTTGCTCAGAGGATGAGCAACACTTTTAGTAGGGGGGTGATGATGAGCCCCAAAAATGGATAATTATATGGGCTCATTCAACCTCCTAATTCGACTTAATCCACCATTCTCATTAGTTTTGCAGTTTTTTTATTTATTTATGCTAATAGATGAATTGGGTTAGTCATATGCAACATCTAATGTTGTTCTTATGCAGTGTTTTTGGTCAATTTTGGACAAATCAAAGGTTTAATGAGCACTTGGCAGCCAAATTCGTGGAAGAACAAGGGAGAGGATTTTTAGGAAGGTTTCCCCTTCATTTATGGGCCCTTACCTCGAATTCTCCACCATCATCTTGGAGTTCAAGGGCCACCAAATCGATTATCACAAGGGCAGCCAGGCAAGTCAAGTAGGATTGTTGTTAACTGCAAGTTTTGGGCAGCCGAGTCCCTAAAGTTTAGGAGGACTGTTGGGGTCCTCAATTTGTATAAATAAGAAGGCTTAGGGCCTCATTTGGGTTAACCAGTAGTTAGTCACTGTGTAGGCAAAAGTTAGCTAGTTTGTAGTTCGATTTTAGTCAGTTTTTAGGCAGTAGTTTAGCTCTGCATTTCAACACATTTTCAAGTTTTCCTTGTGGACAGTTTTTGATGTAACTATTATTTCTTGAGAAATAAAGATGAATCCAGCTTTACACCACCTCTAATCTTTCTTAGGAGGTTGTAGCTCTTGGGGTTGGGCCCATCTCAAGTGCCCAATACCTCCTTTGTTTACTTTCATGTGTCTTTGCTGCATTCTTAGAATAAAATCTGTTATTTAGATTTAAATATTGTTTTGTTATTTAGATTGCTTTTGATGATTAAAGTAGCTTTTCATGTTTAGATTTGTTTAATAAGTCAATAACAGTGAAGATCTTCAGAATGCCATCAAGCACCTTGGATATCACCTCTCCCTCAGTGGAATCATGAGTTGGGACCAAGGCGACCTTGCTGCCACCAAAAACACTATCTTTTCTTCACCATGCAATTAGTAGTGTTAGATTTTTAGTTGTTGAACTTGATATCAGTTTTGGTTGCATGCTCAGGGTTATGATTGCTCAGTTACATAGTTACTTCATATGATTTCGCTGCAAATAGACTTCTGTTCATTTCCTTTGTTGTTATCTAGGTCAGATGAGGTCAAAGCAATTAGGTTCTTGATTTTCCAAGTCTTCATTTGTCAAATTCGAAAAATAACTTGCAGAGCACCTATCATACTTATCCATCTGCCCATACTCCATCCAACCTACCTGCTTCATCCTCCATTTCAGATCCTTGCCTTACCTTTTCCACGTTCCCTCACGTTGACCTACTTTCCATATTATTGTGTAGCATTGCCTTATCTCTCCTTGAACAAATCCAACCGTCCTTATCACTCCTCAGCTCCATCCACCAAAACCTAGACCTTCTCACACCCTTATCCAACCTCCATACCCACTTCTCCACCTTTATTCACCCATCAATCCTCTAAAACCCATTTTCAGAACATCCTGTAGAAATTACAGAACATCTTGTAGAAATTCCAGAACATCCTGTAGAACCCCTGCAGACTTCCTATAGAAGCTCACGAAAGCAATTTCTTGATAGCCAAACTTTGTGAAACTCTCTGGAAGGGTACTAGGGACCCCTTAGGCCCTCTTCAAACCTTACCAACCTTCTACAAGAATTTCCTCTCGCCAATCCACCTCTGCATAGTCAAAAGCCAGTTAAAAGCACATGCATGATAGTTCTAACAACTTATTCAAAAATACAAAAAGATGTTTTTTTTCAGATGTTACTATAGAAGTAGCTTAGACACATGCATTTTACCTTCCTAGAAGTCAATGGCATCTCTTCCAGTAGCTTTCATCCTCTTTCTTGCATCAGTAGGGCTAGCTGGTAAAATTAGGGTTTGCTAGGGTTTACGTTTCCTTTCAACTTTCCAGATTCTTTTTGCAAGTAGATTAGCCTTCTTTGAGTTAGCTTTCATCCATCAATTAAAAAGCGTCTTCTGAAAGCACATAGAATTTGGCTTAAGCTCCTAGCAGACTTGTGCCAGCTGATCAAGTGACAGTCGCAGCAAGAGCTAGTACTTGTGTATACAGCACCATCGCTTTCAAGTTTATTACGAACTACCGGGTTGATAAAATTAAAGAAGGGAGTTCCAGGAGTTGCAGCATTATTGCTGCAATACTGGGGCCCACCAACAACTTCTGTTGGTTCTACGTTGTAGCCATATTATCTTTGATATCTTTGAGAGCTCAGAGAATATCCTGACTCTCTTGGATCCAAATCTTGGCTCTCAGAGCCTTGCTAGCACCAAACATCACATCAGCAAAAGATAAAGGATGATATCCATACAAAGCATAGAATGGTGACATACCAATGGACATGTGATGCGTAGTGTTGTAGCAGTACTCCCCTAGATGCAGCCACTTCAGCAATGCCCACTGCTGCCAACTAACATAGTTACGCAAGTAGCCCTCCAGCCACTTGTTAACTATCTCTGTCTGCCCGTCTGTCTGTGGTTGATAACTGGTACTCGGTGTCAACTCCATCCCCACCAATCGGAAAAGATCCTACCAAAATCTGCCCATGAAACGGCTGTCCCTGTCACTAGTGATGGTCTTGGGAAGACCATGTAACCTGAAAATCTCTCTGAAGAACAGCTCGGACACTTGTGCTGCTGTGTAGTGTGCAGATATGGCAAAAAAGTGTGAGTACTTTATCAGTCGATCAACGACGACAAAGATGCAATCCTTGCCCTGTACCATGGGCAACCCTATGATGAATTCCATCGAAATACACTCCCATTTCCCCTCCGAAATGGGAAGAGGCTGCAATAATCCTACGGGATGGTTCATCTCCCCCTTGTTCCTCTGGTAAACATCGCACTCCCGGACATGCTAGAGTACGTCCTCCTTGAGGCCCTTCCATGGGAACCTCTCTCTAATTGCCCTGTAGGTTTTGGTAAACCCCTGATGGTCTGCCAATGGTGAATCATGCGATGCCTAAAGTATCTTCTTCGTGAGTTGAGACCCCTCAGTCAAGAAGATCCGATCCTTGTAGTAGATGATCTCATCAACCACCCTGTACCTATCATCCGCCACCTGCCCATCCAGAACCTCACATGAAAATCTGTCCTTGGAGTACTCCACTAAGATTCGAGCCCTCCAGTCTGCATCCAAGCTCATAAGAGTCAACGTGGCTAGTCTACATGAAAGTGCATTTGCTACCACGTTGTTCTTACCCTTGACATACTCAATGTCAAAGTCATATGCTTGGGTCTTACTAATCCACTTCTGCTACCTCTCTTGTAGCTGCTTCAGCTCCAAAAAGAACCTGAGGCTGTTATGATCAATCCTCACCCTGAACCTGTTACCCACTAACTACTGTCGGAACTTGGCCAATGCATGCATGATGGCTAGCATCTCCTTGTCGTATATAGAATACAACCTCTCGTGCGGAAGGAGCTTCCGGATCTCAAAGGCTATAGGGTGACCTCCCTGCATCAATACTGCGTCGATCCCCTCTCCCGACACATCACACTCCAAAACAAATGGCTACGAAAAATCTGGCAATGCAAGCACTTGGAAGCTGCTCATAACCTCCTTGAGCCTCTCAAAGGCTTGTTGTGTTGTATCCGACCAACTGAATGCCCCCTTCCTCATCAAATCCATCAGGGGTGTAGCAAGCTCTGAGAAACTCTTGACGAACTTCCAGTAGTAGGTGCAAATTCCAATGAATCCTCAAAGTTCTGTCACATTCCTTAGCTCCGGCCAATCTCTGATGGCCCTAATCTTCTCCTCATGGACCCTCACTCCATACACCCCTATGATGTGTCCCAAGTATAACATCTCCATCAACCCAAACTCACACTTGGAGAGCTTGGCATAGAACTGTTGCTCCTGCTCCTCTAAGATGCGCAATATTGTCTCAATGTGTTGAAGATGCTCCTCCCAAGTCCTATTGTAAATGAGGATATCATCAAAGAACACCAACACAAACTTCCTTAAGTGACTGCGGAAGATGTGATTCATGCAAGACTGGAATGTAGCTGGGGCGTTGGTTAGCCCGAAGGGCATCACCGAAAACACAAAGTGCCCATAGTGACACCTGAAGGCGGTCTTGGGAATGTCCTGTTCCCTCATGCGAATCTAATGGTACCTAGATCTCAAATCAATCTTTGAGAAGAACCATGCTCCTCTCAACTCATCGATCCTGGGATGGGGTACTTGTTCTTCAGTGTCTTCTTGTTCAGGGCCCTGTAGTCAATGCACATCCTCAATTTTTTGTCCTTCTTCTTCACCAACACCACGAAAGAAGCAAAAGGACTCGTGCTCGACCAAATGTGCCCAAGAGCCAACAACTCCTAAATGGCCCACTCAATCTCATCTCGATAGGCCTTGGGATGCCTATAAGGGGTAGTAATCACTTCCTGTATGCCTTGCTCAAGCTCAATGGTGTGCTCAAACCCTCGGTCCAGTGGTTGTCCCAGTGGAATCTCCCCAAATACTGTGGCATACCGATCAAGGATGGACTGTATCTTTGGGTGCATTGTCTGCCCTGTAGTCCCTACCTCTAATGCACGTAGCTCCACTGCCCACTCTATGTCTCCCTTCTGGAAGACTACCTCCATCCGATGAGCTGAAACAATCTAAGGCGAGTATGTGTGTTGTCCCTATATTTTCTCAGGCCTCCCTGTCTTCTCATCATCCCGCACCATCTCTAGGGCCTTCCAATCTGTCATGAACTTCCCAAGAGTGATAAGCCACTAGACACCGAGTACTATGTTGGTGTCCGAAATATTGACCACGAAGAAGTGGTCAGTCAGTGTGTAGGTGCCCATCGTCACTGATAACTCTGGAACATAATGAGCACACATCATGGTCTGATCTCCTGGAACCAAAACTGAAAATCCATTAAAGCTCTCTATCGGTATACCTCTCTGCTCAACCATCTGTGCATCGATGAAGTTGTGGGTGGCCCCACTATCAACCAAAACTGATACTCACTAGCCACATATTGTCCCCCGTATGCGTAGCATCAAATACTTGGGAACTCCTCGCAATGTTGCAAGGGCTCCTCCGGTAGGTGCAAAAGCTGCACCACCTACTGCTACTGGTGGAGGCGACAAGGGACCCTGCACGGCATGACTATCTCCTACCTCCACATCATCCTCCTCATTCTCTTCCCCACTGCTCTTGGAGAAGACCTCAATAAAATGTGCTTTGCCAACAGCACATCTACGTCATGGTGCCCACGGCTCCTGATAGGCAAAGCACAACCGTTTCTTCTTCAACTCCCTCCTGGCATCATCATCAATCTGTGCTCGTCCTGGATTCCCCTTCGGAGGCGGAACCCTCACATCCTTCCCCTTACGCTGGAAAGCCTGTCTCTGTGGGTAAGGCATCTGGGTTCTGGGTAAGGCATCCTACAAGTCTCGGGTCCTGCTTATGGCATCCTGGAGTGTGGCTGGTCTAGTGGACCTGACTAGACCCCGAAGTGGCTCTGCTAACCCCTCAACAAACATGTAGATCCTCCATGTCGTGGATAGATCTGGAACCATCACTGAAATCCTCAGGAAGTCTGCAATGTAGGTCTCTAGGCTTCCTGTTTGTTTGAGCCTCGTCAGCTCAACAAAGTGTTGTTCCGGATCCCTCTGGTCAAACCTCTCCATCAATGTCCTAGTGAACTCGGCATATGTCATCACTGAGGAGTGTCCGAGTGTAACCATCCCATGGAACCACCAATCCTGGGCCTCACCATCCAAATGTAATGTCACCACCTTGATGGCCTCTGCCTCCGACATCTGGTTAAGCTGGAAATAGATGTCCAACTTCTCCACCCAAGACCTTGTCGAACTGTTTGATGAACCATCAAATGTAGGCAAGTGGAATCTACTAGCTGTGCAGTTGGTGTCTCCATCATGATAATGTCGGTGTCCTCTGTGATGGTCGCGGGGTCTACTATCCCGATGGAGCTGAACAAAGTCTCTGAATGAGAGAGCATCCCTGAACTCCTGCCCATAGGCTTGGTACTCTGCAAAATAATCGCCCATATGACCGGGCTCTGCCTCCTGTTGGGCTCCAGCCCCCGTGTCTACTCTTAGGAAAGTGGGCATGGTAGAGCGTGTAGGTGCATGTGAGGCCATCTGCGGAGTAATATCACGCTGAGTGGCACCCTGCTTTGGAAAATGGTGGGATGTACCTGATCCCTCACCAACCTGGAAAACCTGTGGGTTCTCACGCTGTCTAGCCTCCATTGCCATGAATCTCTGCCCCATCACCTCAATCTGCCTCGACAGATCCTGCACTGATTCTAGGAACATGTCTGCAAATCTCTTCCTGTCCTCATTTGCCATCGGATCCTCCTGTTCTGCGTCCACCACAGGCTCCTCTATTTTGCGTTCACCACAGGCTCCCCTTGTTCTTTCCACCACCCGAACACAGTCTCCCTCTCCGTAGGTGTTCTCCAACCTACGCCCAGTGTCTCTGTATCTCCTACCTCTGTAACAGATGTAGGGCTTTTCCCCCGGTGTCATAGATTGCTAGCTCCACATGCTAAGCTAGATCTATGCTCTGATACCACTATAATATCCCATTTTAGGGATATTCCCCCAAACCCCAGTAAAACCCAACCAAATACGTACAAATGATATAGTAACTAGGAAGCTCAAAGTGATAAAAATAACAGTGGTGCAACATATAATAATGTAAACATGAAATATAAGCAGATACTCAAGAAATGTAGAGAGAAATGTTAAGCCATTTTATTATTCTAAGTAATGGAATGAGTACAGGAGGTGATCAGAAAGATGGCACCTCAACTTGCACAAGGCAAGTGAAGAAATACACTCAGAATAGTAAAGGAATGGCCTCTCTCTGAACTGCGTCTAAGCTGTCGGAGAACTGTCGTGTTGCTGCTGCTACTGGAAATCAAATGAGTATTTGTGTCTGTTCCCCACCTCAGAAAATGTTGAAACTATGGACTCAGGCTCTACTCAAGAAACCCAGAAAAACCCAAAAAGCTTTTCTGAAATAGCTGACCCCCGAAAAATCACCCCCTTGGGGATCTACGTTGTCCCTCAAGGCTCTGCGCTGCCACTGAGTAGAATCCCCCAAACCTCTGCCCAAAACTCTGCCAAAATCCTACAATATGCAAGGGCTAATCCCTTTCTCAATCTCCCATCTCAAATCCTCCACAAAACCCCCAATCTGGAACTACCTCTAGAAGAACTGCATCCCTCTCTCTCCAAACTGCACAGTCCTCAAATGCTTAGCTCCCCCTCAACATAAAAGATCAATCCCACTGCAAAAGACTGCTGAAAACAAGCTTGCCCAAGTAGGCCTAGAAGTCCCCCGGGGCTAAGGGTGAGATCTTCGAACGGAGACACTCAATGCACTAAACAGCGCTGCAGACAGGGTAAACAGCTAGCGTGCTCCAAGTCGAAGTGACTAGCTCAAATGCACATAATCGAATGAAAAAATGAGGAGGCTTCTCTCCCCTTTATAGCGTTGCTCTCTCTCAACCCCAAGGCCCACCTCCTCCAACGTAGCCCCTTCTCGTGCCACATGCTCCTCTCCATCTGCGCAGTCCCTCTAAGTGTCTGTGTGGGCCCCTCCTCTATGTGGTCCTTTGACCCCCTTGGATCCCCTTTAAGTTACAATGTTGTGCTACTAGGGAGTGAATTTATTCTAAAAGTGAGTTATGTCCCTCCTTTCCTCACCTTTTTATTTATAAATAACTATAGAAGGCAAAATTGAACAAAATCGAATATTCCAATTAGCCATGGCTAATTAGGAATATTAGAGAGCTCTAGGAGTAAGGATGAGGGATTGAACACTAATTTTTCCCATTGTGCAAATTTGGAGGACTGAGGAGCCTAGGTGATTACACAATTGTGAAATTTAGGCACTCAGGATTGAGGCTTGAGCCTTGAAACTGCACAATGTGCAGTTAATGTTGGACTGTGCAGGCAGATTGTGTAGTTTTGAGGCTCAGTGACTCAACTTGCAAGGTTTTGCATTGTTTCTATCAACTGTGTAGTTTTGGGAGGCAGAGAAAACCTGGTGATTGTGCAGCTCAAGAGCTTAGGGTTTGGGCTTGGGCTCAGAGACTGCGCAGTGCACAATTAGGGCAGGTTGCAGGGATGAATTGCGCAATTTTGGAGGCCAAGGCTCAGGCTTGAGCTCTGAAACTATGCAGTGCACAATCTTGGAAGGAAGGAACTTCACATTGTACAGTGTTAAGAGGAAGGATTGCAGCTTGAAGGCTGGGACTGCGCAATGCCCAGTTCAGGAAGGCCAAATGAGGCTAAGTTGCTGGGAATTTTCTTAAATTTGGTTGAATGTGGGACAATGAAACTGATGTGAATAGTGATAGGACTTTACTGTGATCACACACTTAGAGTGATTGACAAAACAACATGGATCATCTGGAACACATTAAAAACATACTTCCCTCAATGCGACAACCTTTACGACAACTTATGACAAGTGAGACACTAAAGATACACTTTGCGACGACCGTGACGACACTTGTGCAATAGTGCTTAAAACTTTGGAAATGAGTGCAATGATGGTTTACATGGAAATATCGACTCATTCACACAAGGAGAACCTATTGAAACTACAAAAACAAGCTTATGTACATTGTGTGACACTTAACATGCCAGAAGACAAGTACTAAAGTGCGAACAACACTTGCAATATGCGAACAATAGTGAAAGAAACACATGCTAGAGCGGAGATAACATGAAAATGACACTAATTAGAGTGAAAAAAAGCAAAAGTGACAACCAAAAACATGAAAACGACACTTGTGAAAGCAAAGGTGCTAGAAAGCGATAGTTTGGAAAACTCATCAAAATAGAAGTACAAACGTAGCTAGAAGTGAGAAATTGTCGATGTCAGTGCGCACTAATTGTCGACATGGATTGGACATCACACAGGCACAGTCTTCATGGACCGTGCAATGTTTGTTCAAGTTTTGTGAAAAAGAATGTGCTCATGAACTTGTTGTGGACTAAGCATGTGTGAGCAAGTACCCTTGGCACTTTTGATCCAAGAAAGGAGCTCAGAAGCATCAACTAACCAAGATGTGACTATGGAATGGCCGATCGCAAGATCCGCATTAGGCTCCAAAATTTGGGTGTAGTCAAAAATTTGGAGGGTGTTTGTCGCATCGACAACAGTACCCCAAGACCTCACAAGACCCCCCAAGCTAGCTTTTCACCTTTCTTGATGGACATTGCCTTATAGATAATTGTTTGATGACAATGACTCAGTAAGACCCCTTTGAAGTGGCTTATACACCTTCTAGATTGATGGTGTTGCATTATGAGTCATGACAACATCACTCTTCAGCTTGGACATGTGATGTTGTCACCCACTAGCAAGATGTTGTGGAGATGATGGATTGTTTGATGTTGTTGATGGTTTCTTGATAATGAGTCAACTTCCTTGGACAATGGAGATGGTTTTTGGATGATGAGTACCTTTTGAGGTGTGCCTTAAACCTTTTCATGAGAGAGAGGCTCATTGGGAGCATGATGTAACCTTCATTTTCCTTATCACTAACACTTGTTGGTTAATTTAAGGATTTATGTTATGTTTTCGAGTTGAGATTATGATAGTTGGCATGTGACCTTAGCATCATGTATTGTGGATTACGTTCATTTTGAGGCTCTTTTTAGCCTTTTGAGGGAATTCAACCTACCTTAGGCTTGTATAAATAAGAGGATGAATTCCATGCTTGGATCATCATATCACACATTCATTTCTCTTATATTGCACTCTATCACTATAGTGAAATGGAGGCCCAATTGAGTGTCTAAGCCTAGAGTTTAGCTTCTTGTGGATTGTTGATTTTGGATAGAATTGGATGTGCTCTAGCCTTGAAAATTGGTGGAGAGGCTAAGGCACATGAGATCTCCAAGACCCAGAAATCGTTTGTAGAATTCCACCCAGATGAGGAGTTATTAAAATAATTAATATTTTTAATGATTTCCTAAGTCTAAACTTAGGAAAATAAAAATATTAATGTGTATTAATAAAATATGGGTGAGAAAGTTCTAAGTGACGAGGATCAAGCTAGTTCTAATATTAGCCATTGATTAGGGACTTAATCTCAGCCATTGATTTGTCAACAAGAAAAGTATAGGAGGAGGCTTGAGGGTCAGTTGGAGATACACCAAGAGATATCAAGAATTCAATTTTTTGGGGTTGGGTTTGCTGAGAAAATCGAGTTAGAGATCAGTTGCAGTGAAGGGCGGTCCATAAAGGGATTTCAATCCAAGGTTGAAGAATACATATTAGAGAGGCAGTGAAGTGTCAAAAGAGGCAGCACAGAGCCTAGGAGGGCTGGCGTAGAGGTTAAGGAGGCCAGCGTAGAGGATGCAGAAAGTCGTAGAGGCTGACTCAGAAAATGCAGAGGACTGTAGAGGCTAACGTTGGGCTCAACAAGCTGCGTTGAGGATGTTCTGTGGAGAAGACTGAGGTATATCAGCCAGGAGAGGGTGACGCGGTTCCATATGAGTGCTTGGAGCAACTTTCGTTGTCCAACACAAGTAACAGTCAGAGTCACTGTGGGGTTGATCATCCAGTTGCTAATTTGTTAGAACATATGTCTCTGGAGAGAGGTACCACTGCCAAGGATATTCTCTGAAGGGTGAGCCATTTCTGGCACCCTAGTTGTATTTAGAAATCTACTTAATAATAAAACCCTCATATATGTTGCACCAATTTTCCTGAATTAGGTTTTTCTAGGGACGATTGTCCAAAAAAATAACAATGTCCCTTATGTTGTCTCAATTTATTTCAGTTGTTGATCTGTATATTTGTGAAGGTTGCAATTGTGTTTACTTCGATGTTTATGTTTAAATAACTTGTTAATGTAAAGAACAAATAGGAGATAGTAAACTAGATATTGCAGTAGAGGTTTCTGATGCGTTAAATTCAGAAATTTTCACATGGTATTAGAGAGACTGCATATCATAGGGAGCTGAAGGCACCAGCTGGGAAATCTGAGAGTTTGCACTAGAGAAGTAGTTGTCCCAAGAGACAACATTGTTCCAGAGCCAAAGACACAGAAGGAAAGGTGATGCAGTGCAGAGAAGATGACGCAAAGGCTCACGCAGTTCCTGCATCATCATTCTGAGCCAGGAGAGGAAGACGCAGTAGCTGGGGGGAGCCCACGCAATAGTTGCGTCAACGATCCCGGCCAACATAGAGGCGGAGCGGGGGCATATCAGGCCTACGCAGTGCCCAGTCATCTTTCTCAGCCAAGAAATATTGACGTAGTGACCAGAAGGAGTTGATCCAACTCTCACTGTGATTGCGCAGAGCAAAATGGCTCATATCCTTTAGTTTTCGGGGCTAAGGGAGTTGTGCCAACTTTGATTTGAGGAGTTGGTGGGATGTTGGTTCTGTCAGTAATAATAGTGTCTAAGAAGACAGAATCAAGGTAGACGAAAGCACTACCTCGACGGATTTCTAGCTAAGAAATTTGGATCCGAGTTCCAGCAGCAAAGGGGGACTGGAGAGGAGTGATTCAACAGTTGGCAGGAGGATTTTCAAGAGGGAAGTCGAGGCTCAGAGGCAGTCTAGAAGAGGAGCATAGATGGCAATAACCGGATTGAGGGATCATGAAAGATTTGACGGGGCTTCCAATTTTATCATCTGGAAGGCTAGGATCCTGATAATCCTGGATAAACATCGCATCAAGGACTATGCCTTGAGAACTGTAGTTGTCCCAGTTGACCCCGATGAAAATGAGAAGTATGAGGAGGCTCCGTCGAAGGCGAAATGCATGATCCTAGACGGGGCCAAGGATCATGTCATACCATATATTGCTGAGAAAAATGCAGCAAGGGAGATGTGGCAGACCTTGACCACCTTATACCAGGGCTCTTTCGTGCAATGGAAGATGTTACAATAAAATCAATTGAGAGCATATCAGATGCAGAAAGGAGAGGAGATAGATCACTTTCTTCTCAGGTTACAAGGGAGTCAGGACCAACTTAATTCCATGGGGTCTTCACCAGATCCAAATTTTATCGTGAGGACTACCCTGAATGCAGTCTCCGAGGAGTGGGAAACATTTGTCCAGAGCATTGCAGGCAAAGCGACTCTTCTCAGTTGGGAGGAGATGTGGGCAGCTCTTTGATAGGAAGAGCTCTGGAGATTGACTAAGACGGGGAGTAGCAGCAAGGGGGCTGGAATTAAGAAAGAGGAGTAGGATTATGCGGCTCTAGCAGTTGCGGGACAACAAAGGGTTTAGAAGAGGAAGAAGAAGGACATATCCAAGGTCAAGTGCTTCAACTGTGGGGAGATGGGACATTTTGCATCTCAGTGCCCCAGGAAGAAAGGCAAGGGAGAAGCTTCCGACTCAAAGGCAGCTCCGGCAAAGGCGGAGAAGGATGTCGACACTAATGACGATTGTGCCATGCATGCTCATGCGCCTCTAAAGAAGAGGTGGGGTGATATGGATTTGTAGTCAAGAGGACTACATACGTGGGCAGGATCCTTGAGGTGCCCAAACTCTCAAATCACATACGGCTACGGGAGCCTTAACGACAGTAGCATGATGATAGGTGTCGGGTGGAGCAAGGTACGATGGAGCAACAATGGCATTGCTAGGGTGCTGAAGTCTATACCAGCGCATTGGAGGTTGCAGCAGTGCGAGAGGCACAGAAGAGGTTTCAGCAGTGTAGTGGTAGCAAAGGGAGCACAGGATAGCAGCAGAAGTAGCTTCAGCATCAAAAGACTTCCAAACTGACCAGGATGTCAGTGTTTTGGTGAATTCAGTTACTTACTTCTTGATAATTGAGTTGCAGTGCAGCAGTTAGCAGTGGCAGTGCTATGGGCAGCATGAGGCAACATTTTGAGAGGGATTTGCAGTACAGATGTAGCAGTGGCAGTGTCATGGGCAACAGTACAGGAAGTAGCAGTGTGGTGGATGTGGGGCAGCAGGCCAAGCATCAGCACAGAGGATCGATGCAAAGGATCAATGTGATGCTTCTATGGTGAAGCATTGCTAGAGCACATTCCTCGCTAAGAGGGAGTTTTGATTCTGGGTAGCATCAGATGTGCTCTAGCCTTGAAAATTGGTGCAGAGGCTAAGGCACATGAGATCTCCAAGTCCCAGAAATCATCTGTAGAAATTCCACCCGGATGAGGAGCTGTTAAAATAATTAATATTTTTAATGAGTTCCTAAGTATAAACTTAGTAAAATAAAAATATTAATGTGTATTAATAAAATATGGGTGAGAAAGTTGTAAGTGATGAGAATCAAACTAGTTCTAATCTTAGTCATTGATTAGGGACTTAATCTGGTTGTTGATTCTTCAACAGGAAAGTATAAGAGGATGCTTGAGGGTCAGTTGGAGATAATCCAAGAGAGATCAAGAATTTGATTTTTTGGGGTTGGGTTTGTTGAGGAAATCGAGTTAGAGATCAGTCGCATTGAGGGTCAGTTCAGCAAGGGATTTTGATCCAAGGTTGAAGAATACATATTAGAGAGGCAATGAAGTGATGGAAGAGGCACTGAAGTGTTGGAAGAGGCAACGCAGAGCCTAGGAGGGTTGACACAGACACTAAGGAGGCTAGCACAAAGGATGCAGAAAGTTGTAGAGGCTGACATAGATAGCGCAGAGCACTGTAGAGGCTAATGCTGTGCTGAACAGGTCACACTGAGGGGGTTCTGTGGGGCAGACTGAGAGCAGATCAGCTGGGAGAGGGTGATGGATTTCCAAAGAGGGTGACGGAGTTCCAAAGAGGGTGACACAGATCCAGAGGGGTGCTTGGAGCAGCTTTCATTGTCCAACACAAGGAACAATTAGATTCACTTTGGGGTTGATCATCTGGTTGCTAATTTTCCGAAATATATGTCTCCGGAGAGAGGTACTACTGCCAAGGATATTCTTTGAAGGGTGAGCTATCACCCTACTTCTATTCAGAAATCTACTCAATAATAAAACCCTCATATATGCTGCACCGGTTTTCCCAAATTGGGTTTTTCTAGTGACGATTGTCCAAAAAATAATGGTGTCCCTTGTGTTGTCTCAGTTTATTTCAGTTGTTGATCTGTATATCTGTGAAGGTTGCAATTGTGTTTACTTCGATGTTTATGTTATTAAATAACTTGTTAATGTAAAGAACAAGTAGGAGATAGTAAACCAGATATTGCAATAAGGGTTTTTGATGTGTTAGATTCAGAAATTTTCACATGGATTGGGCTCTTCTCAAAGTCTTTATTGGTGATCTTAGATCTTACATGCATTATAGGTTGGTTCATTTGCAATGCTTGGGTATTTTTCACAAAAATTGTTGCTACTTTTGTTAAGTAAGTTAATTTGACATTTGTGTGCATGTCCCTTGTTGAATTTGTGCTCAATTTCTAAAAATTTCAGAAGAGCAATTCAAGAGTATTGAAACCCGTAATTTAAACCCTAGGGAAAGTATGTTAATTTTCCCTTATGTGTTGGAGTTAGGTTTTCCCTTTTAGATTGCCCTAGGTTGTGATTTGTATCCTAGACCCCATTGCCCTAGGTGGAGAAAGCAATAGTCTTCCTTCATCCAGTGGATAGATTTTAGTTTTATGGTCGATTTTGCAAAACCCTAGTTCAATTAAAATTCTCTTTTTATTTAATTGCCTTTGTATTGGGGATAATTTTCACCTAAGGTGTGGTCTATTGGTTTAATAATGCTCTTTGATGAATCCACTATGGTATAGAAACATTTTAAAGTGCATTGGAGAAGCATAGAGTATAGAATCATTTTAAAGTGCATTGAAGAAGCATATAGATTTCTTTTCATGCAATTTATTAAGGTTGATGTCAACATTTGAATTACATTTATTGACTAATTGAACCTCAAAAAGTCGTTGAATTTTATTTCCTAGGTTCTTAATTTTGTAATCTGTCAATCCATGTTCTTTTCATGCAGATTGAATGGTTAGGTTTGGATGTTGTTATAAGGTATTGTTTGTTGTCCAACACTACAGATTTTGACATAGTTTATAGTAGCCAAGTGTCTTGTGAATTTTGGGTGTGTTTTAGGATTTTATTTGAGAGACTCTCTTGGTTTGGATAGTCTTAGGATTGACCCATAAGTCTTATGAACCCTATTTCTTGTCTTTCACTCAATCTCCACCTTACCCTAGCCTTTACAAGTTTTAATTGGTGGGTCTAGTTTGTAGGCTCCTTGGGAAGCACTTAGTTTTAACCTTTCTAGGGTTATTTGATCTTTGATTCCTACTGGGAAGCCCCCCTATGGTGGCTAGTTGTCACCATTAAAATAGAAGAGGGGTTGTTGCTAAGGTCACAGTGGTGACATCCTTGTTTTGTTGCACATCTTCCTTGCCTAGTGAAGCTTTGCACCAAGCTACAAAAATTTGCAGCAACAATCCCCTTTCATTATACTTGTGTACAAGAAATGAAAATATGATTGGCCTAAGTCATAAAAGAGATGCGAGTGATGGGATTTATCCACCTAGCATAATAAAATAATCTTTAGTTTCCTCCACATAAAATATTATATATTTAGCCATGAGGGTCAACTCAATTAGTCGAGTCCCTGTTGCTCAAGAACCTTTTCTATTGAGAGGTCACAGGTTCAATTCTCTCGACACTCTCGAGGTCAGGCTCTATGGTTGAGCCAACAAGAAGTAATCCCTTTGAATGGATCTACTTAATACAAATATTTCATGGGCGTAGCGGTCACCAATATCAATGTCCGTGAACCACAAAGAAAACTAAATAAATAAATAAAAATAAAACATTAATATAGCTAATCATCACATGAAGGGGATGGACCACAAAAAATAATGTTTAATTCTCTTTTCCATTGCCATAAGCTTAGTCCGGAAAATATATGATTTGAATGCCAAATGGGGTGGCCCCATTACAATAATAATAAATTTGTCTCCACTTATGTACAAACAAGGAGTATATCTGGCCCCATTAGAATAACACTCTCAAGGTCAGGCTCTGTGGTTGAGCCAACAAGAAGTGATCCCTTGGGGTGGATTGGTTTGGTACAAATATTTCGTGGACGTAGCGGTCACCAATTTCCAATGCCCATGAATCACAAAGAAAAATAAATAAATAAATAAAAATAAAACATTATATATGATCTGAAAATGGAACTCTTAGGCTTCTTGTCTAACTTACAAGAACCTCTACCACTTCCAAAGCTTTAAATATTCCCAAGTCTTCATGATTAATTAATGCATAATTAAAAATGCTTGAAAATATAGGTGTAAGCTAGTATTTGATTTAAACTGACTATATGCTTTAAAATTTGTTGTTTGTGTTGATATGTAAATGTGCTTGAACTGGTATATAAATACATATAACAGTAAATAATGCAGCAGTAAAAACAAACACAAACAACAATATTAATTTGGAGTTCACCCAAAACTCTTGGGCTACGTCTTCGTGAGCTTTGGTCAACTCAACTAGGCTCTCTGGGATTATGGCAAAGTCCTTTTTATAAGGTCTTGGCTCAACTCTATTGTTTTACATAGAAACGATGGGTTTAGACACCACTTTATCCTTGGCTCTTGAAGCTCTCAGCTTTCTGGCTCTTGGCTCTCGCTCTGGCTCTTCGCCTCTGGCTTCTAGGCCCTCGGAAACCTTCAGCTCTCTGGCTTTTCACTTGAACTTCAAGTGACCCCAAAGGCTCCCTCAGCATCTCTGCGCACTAGCTCTTTAGCTCTCTCTGCTCTCTCGGCTCTGCAACTACTTTCAACATTCAACTTGCTCTTGACTGAGCTCTCTGCCTCCTTTGAGGTGAGCTTCTAGCTTTTTGGCTACCCCAATCGTTTCTCTGTGTACAATCATCCTTCTATGGCTCTTTGGCTTCCCTGCGCGCTGTCTGTTCGACTGGCCATCTGGCTTCTTGCTTTGGTCCACTCAAATCCCCTCTCTGAGCGTTAAATAATCATTGCTAACGCCTTTAGGGGAGTTGGCCACCTGTTCTGTAACGAAAGAGTGCATTGGGCCTTTGAAATCCCTAAAACAGTTGCTCTCTGTTTACACAGAGAAATGCATTCAAACACGGGAAAAACCACCAAAACATTATCCATCGGACTTCAAATGTCCTCAAATCCGGTCTATACTCCTATCAAGTCCACCTTTACACTGCTTACCGCATCTTCACCGTTAATCTAGGAGATCCAGATCCAACGGCTATGGTTTATTTCGGGCGGCCCTTTCGTATGGGGGTTAACCGACCGATGAGGGTGGTTTTCTCTCTCCTGGGACTAGACGCATGGCAGCTAATGTACGAGCTCGGGCGGAGCCCGGCCAAAACCTCTTTCCGCCTTCGGTCCTCCCGAAATAATGCTTGTTTCCTTTGTATTAAAGAAATACATTAAACATTGAAAAATCTCGTAATATGGCTTTATCAGACTTGAAATCATATATAACAGTATTAATAACCCTTTCGAGTTCGACAACATCGCGCATATAAATAAATATATATATATATATATATATATATATAATATTATATATATATATATATATTCTCGCTCCTTTGTGTAGCTCCGATTGCGATCCACCGATATCGGCGATCACGATATCGCATCGGCCCGAGGTTCCGCCTTTGCCTCATGGTATTGCCGATTTCGGCGATTGCGATATCGCATCAGCCCGGGACCTTTGCCTTGGGTATACACCGCATGCCTCCGATCCAACCCGCCGATTCGATCATCAGAGGTCATTGATTGGAGGTGCCTTTCGCCCGACCTTAAGTCCTCCTCTTTGCCTCATGCAATGAGATTTTCTTCAAATAGCCTTTTATGCCATTTTTAATGGAGTTTGCCCCTTTTTCAAAGGATAAAGGGGAACTTCTTCCTGCAATAACTTCTTCATATGAAGTCCATTTTCGCCCATTCAAGTTGTGTTGGATTCAGAATGAAGAGATCTCTACAATGAGACTATTTCTGAGAGCAGCATGTGACTTTCATTTTCCTCTGATTTACAAAGGATTTGTGCCATTTGGCACTCTTTACCTCTTATATGAAGTCTTTTAGACTTAGAGGTTTATTCGGGATCCATTTTTGGATCACGCCTTCTCACTAAAGAACTTTTGGACTCCAAAATATTGATATAGTGATCTGAACAGTAAATGAGAGTGACTCACCCTCTTCTCTCAGCCTCCCTACACTTGCCTTGCATAGTACCTCTTAACCAAAGTTTCTGACCACTTCCCTTCTTGGATGGGTTGGTCATCCTGGGAAAAATTGTCTTCCTCCTTGCCTTCCTATAGAACTTCTGCTGAGATGGTCATAGAAGGTGGTTTGAACTTCTTTTCCTTGATCATTGATCCAAGGTGACTCAAACAAATGTGAAGTTTATCTACTCCACAAAACTTTCATTTGTCTATGTTTGAAAAGTTGTCAACAACAACTGTAAACAACAATAGAAATATAGGCAACAACTGGAATGGCCTAAACTCCTGCTTCAACAAAAGAAATAAATTTCACAGCTTGTGAACACCTGCATGTCTTACATCTGCATACAAATGATGGACTACATAACAAGCCCACAAAACATGCCTTCAAACAAATGACTCTTCGAGTGAAGCATGTAGAAAATACCATTAGGACTCTTTTCAAAAGATGAAACACTTCATCACTATCTCCAACTTGGAGGCTAAGTTAACTTCTTTCAAGTCAACATTACATGCATACCAAAGCAACCAACCCTTTAGTTAATTACACATACATGTTCAAATACAAGGAAATCATCAACATCCCTGTGTTCATGCATCACCTGCTCATGCATGCATTTCATACTTCAACTTTCACTTAAGCACATTGTACTTTCGAAGTTGAAATGAAATATAATGTTGTAGCAACAAAGTGAGTCTCCTGCTCAACTTCTCCATTCACCTACTTGGTAAAATCCTGCAGCTTGCATTCCATTAACAAAGAAATGCAAATAGATGCATCAATAGACATGCAATCTTAATTGGATAAGAACTCTAACCATTCTTCACCAATCCCTTTCAAAGGTACTACCTTTGTCTGCACATCAGCATCACCATGTGAATCATTCTGAGACACATCATTCATGGAACCTTCACTTCCCTTTTTGACATCTTCTCTTTCCACTCTCTTCAGCTTTGGTGGAAGCATTGTTGGATTCAAATTCCAACATTTTGCAGCAAGATGTCCTTGCTTATGGCAGTAAGTGCACTGCATGTGCATCCTCTTGACAGCATGATTTGCCTTGTCCAATGGACCTTTGGCTTCTTAATTCCTTTCCTTCAAAAGTTTCCTGTATGTGGCCATTCCCTTCCAACATCTAGAAACATTATGATTATCCAAACCACAAAAGGAACATGCAATTATTTTCCCATACGTATGTGGAAATTTACCATGCTTTGCAAAATCAAAAGGAAAATGTCTAGAACCACATTTATACCTTTCTCTTTCACCTTTATTGCCTTCATGAGGAAGTGAAGCAAATGAAGAAGTGGCTCCCTTTGGAACACCATCAATCTCTTCAAGGCTATTGGAATCTCCCCAACTCTTTGGTTCAAGTGTGTGCTTCTGAACACCTGCATCCTGCAAATGATGTTTCAAGCTATTTCATTCTTCCTGAATACAATCTTCACATTCTATAATGTAGCTCTTTCTTGGAGTTGTTTCAATGGCCTTCATGGCAGCCTTGGAACTTTCTCCATAAGCTTTTCCATAGCCAAGACCCAAATACTTAGGCATTTCCTCAATCATTATTGGCTCAACAATACCTTGTGCATGTCTACCCAAGCCTTTTCCTTCATAGCGCATCTTGGACATTAGCTTGGAACCTATGCCTTTGGTATGTTTTTCAAAAGAACCAATATAAGCATTCTTAGAGGAATTTGAAGACAAACTGGAATGGCTTACCTCTTCTTCAAGCTGATACTTGACCAAGGCTTCTTTGGCAGCAAAGAGTTGTGACTCCATCTCATGCATCCTTTTCAGGTTCATATTTGCAATATGAAATTGCCTCTCCATTTCATATAGTTTGTCAGAAAGCACTTGCTTCTCTTCCTTCATGGAATTCAACTTCTCTCTAAATATGTTGCTCTTCCTTCCATCCTCATACATTTCTCTCACCATATCCATCATGGTGGACAATTTTTGCTTCATGTCTTCATCAAAGAATCTTGTGAAGAAAGCAGAATTTGAGGACTCACTTGTAGAAGTTTTATGCCAATGACTTCTTCTTTCTTCTTGTCCTTGCTGGACTAAGCTATCTATAGCTTTCTCTTCACCTCTGCAAACTCAAAGAATAGCCAATCTGCAACAAGCATACAATCAATCAAACAATCAATCCTTGACTGTCCGAACACCTTTCAGATAAGCAATCTTTGCTCTATCAATCAAGCATTCTGATATAACCTTTTCTTGACAGTGTGGTTAATTAATCTTAAGCTATGATACCACCTGATCTGAAAATGGGGCTCTTAGGCTTCTTGTCTAACTTACAAGAACCTCTCCCACTTCCAAAGCTTTAAATATTCCCAAGTCTTCATGATTAACCAATGCGGAGTTAAAAATGCTTGAAAATATAGGTTTATGCTGGTGTTTGATTTACACTGGTTATATGCTTTAAAATATGTTGTTTGTGCTAATATGTAAATGTGCTTGAACTGGTATATAAATACATATAACAGTAAATAATGCAGCAATAAAAACAAATGCAGAACAACAATATTAATTTGGAGTTCACCCAAAACTCTTGGGCTACGTCTCCATGAGCTCTAGTAAACTCAACTAAGCTCTCTGGGATTATGGCAAAGTCCTTTTTACAATATCTTGGCTCAACTCCACTGTTTTACATAGAAACGATGGGTTTAGACACCATTTTATCCCTGGCTATTGAAGCTCTCGGCTTTCTGGCTCTCGGCTCTCACTCTGGCTCTTCGGTTTTGGCTCTGGCTCTTAGCTATGGCTCTGGCTCTTCAGCTCTGGCTTTGACTCTAGCTCTTCGGCTCTGGCTTCTTGGCCCTCGGCAACCTTCAGCTCTCTGGCTTTTCAATTGAACTTCAAGTGACCCCAAAGGCTCCCTCAGCTGCTCTGCACAATAGCTCTTCAGCTCTCTCTACTCTCTCGTCTCTACAACTGCTTTTAGCATTCAACTTGCTCTCAATTGAGCTCTCTGCCTCCTTTGAGGTGAGCTTCCAACTTTTTGGCTAACCCAATTGTTTCTCTGTGTGCAATCATCCTTTTGTGGCTCTTTGGCTTCCCTACGCGTTGTCTGTTCAACTGACCATCTGGCTTCCTGCTTTGGTCAGCTCAAATCCCCTCTCTGAGTGTTAAATAATCATTGCTAACGCCTTTAGGGGAGGTGGCCACCTGTTCTGCAACAGAAGAGTGCATCGAGCCTTTGAAATCCTTGAAACAGTCGCTCTCTGTTTCCATAGAGAAATGCATTCAAACATGGGAAAAATTGCCAAAACATTGTCCATCAGACTTCAAAAGTCCTCAAATCTGGTTTATACTCCTATCGGGTTCGCCTTTAAACCACTTACCACATCTCCATTGTTGATCTAGGAGATCCAAATCCAATGACTATGGTTTATTATTTCGGGTGGCCCTTTCGTACGAGGGTTAACCACCCTATGAGGGTGGTTTTCTCTCTCTTAGGCCTGGACACGTGGCAGCCAATGTATGGGCTCGGGTGAAGCCCGACCAAAACCTATTTCCGCCTTCGGTCCTCTCGAAATACTGCTTGTTTCCTTTGTATTAAAGAAATACATTAAACATTGAAAAATCTCGTATTATGGCTTTATCAGACTTAAAATCATATATAACAGTGTTAATAACCCTTTCGGGGCCGACAACATGGCGGGCATATATTATATATATATATATATATATATATATTATATATATATATATATATATATATATATAATATATATATATATATATATAGCCCTGCTCCTCTGTGTAGCTCCTTATTATGATCCATAGATTATCGGTGATCGCGATATCGCATCGCCCCAAGGTCCCGCCTTTGCCTCATGGTATCGTCGATTGCAATCCGCTGATTTCGGCGATCGCAATATCGCATCAGCCCGAGACCTTTGCCTTGGGTATACACTTCCTGACTCCGATCCGTCCCGTCGATCCGATCATCAGAGGTCGTTGATCAAAGGTGCCTTTCGCCCAACCTTAAGTCCTCCTCTTTGCCTCATGCGATGCGATTTTCCTCAAATAACCTTTTATGCCAATTTTAATGGAATTTGCCCCTTTTTCAAAGGATAAGGAGGAACTTCTTCCTGCGATAACTTCTTCATCTGAAGTCCATTTTCGCCCATTCAAGTTGCGTTGTATTCAAAATGAAGAGATCTCTACAATGAGACTATTTCTAAGAGTAGCCTGTGACTTTCATTTTTCTCTAATTTACAAAGAATTTGTGACATTTGGCACCCTTTACCTCTTATATGATTTCTTTTAGACTTAGAGGTTTATTCAGGATCCATTTTTGGATCAATATATAGCTAATCATCATGTGAAGAGGATGGCCAACAACAAAAGGTATTCAATTCTCTTTGCCATTTCCATAAGCTTACTCTAGCAAATATATGATTTGAATTGCCGAAAAGGGTGGCCCCATTATAATAATAATATATCTGTGTCCACTTATGTACAAACAAGGAGTATATGTGGCCCCATTACAATAATAATATATTTGCCTCCACTGATATACCAACAATAAGTATACCTCACAAAGGTTTTGTACCATGTTACTCCTAGCAAACTTCACCATAAGCCAAAATCATATGTACGAGTATTACAATGAACAACATAATCGTGAATCACATAGCAATGGTATGCCATAGCATCAAAGAGGATATCACAATTATCAATTAAGGCATCAAGTGAAACCATAAACTCATAACTCCAAAGATCCATCAACCAAATATATGAAACCATGAAGAAAGAACTTAACCACAGAAAAACATCACAAAGGAGAAATGGATCTCCTCTAATCCAAAACACCACCTCAAGTAAACAAAGCACCATCTCTATGTCAAAGGAGGTGTGTACCTAAAGTCCATCAACAACCCTATATATTATCCTGAATAAACCTCCCTCATGAAAATCACAATTTCCCTCATGAAATTCAAACCCAAGGATGGACACATAGATTTGGAGGCTAGCATTAGTCTTGCCATGTACTTGTGTCATGCAAAATGGTTAGCGTTAAGGAAAGCAATTGTGCTAATGTGGAGTGCTTGCATGATACAAATTTCTTATTGAAGCAAAGGAGGACTCACTAAGGTTGATGTTTATTTGAGACTGACTAGGGCTTTGGAGAGCTTGAAATATTTTGTTAGCTTTGTAATAAACTTGTGGTATGTACTTCATTCATATGTATATGAAAATTTTGATTATCCACTCGTGTAATTGCATATTTGAATTTCGTCTCTCATTGTCTTCGTGACTTTGTAATTTCCAGCACTCGTATGTCTTGTTGATTTGACATAAGTTGAAACTGTTAAGTGTTTTGACAAACATTTTGTATATAACAACAGATTCCCTGCTGTAAACTCTGCTGTCATATTGTGAATTTCAAATCTGATTGATGCTTAGGAAAGTGTGCCCTAAGGGCCAAAACTTGTTAGCATATGTTTGGTATCTTTTCTTTTCATCTGCCTAGTGTGTTGGGTTAAAATGCAATAAAATAGTCTATTTTTCCTGTCATACAATGTCAACTAATATTTCAAATCTGTCATAAGACAAAAGTTCATAGTTCATAGGGACTAGATCCAAGAACCTCCTTGTAAGATGATATTTTCTTTTGCATTGAAAGCCAAAATTCTAAAACTTACACGGTATTGCACCTTGAAATTCGTGCCTACACACTATAGTTCATTCTCCCAAAATGCATTAATTTACTTTGCTATGTGTTGTCGCACGGATCGTCACGACAACGCTCAGATCGGGGGCTGTCACCCTGATCCCCAATCTCTCTGTTTAAGCCTGTCTCCCGCGGCTAAGGGGGGTAGACCATATAGGAAAATGGATGACCAACTGTGAATCAGTTGGGTTAGGAGACATGAAGGAACAAGCACTAAATTGCTTTGTTAAATAAATAGACCAGTGCCTTATGGAGTTAATGTTTAAATGATTACTTACTAAATTTTGCAGAAATGTAAACTATGTAGAGCAATCTTATTTGATTTGTGGAAAAACCTGTGAGCAATTATGAAACCAACATTTCGGACTAGCTTGGTGAGTCCATCATCAGGGTAATGAGATTTGTATTTGAGAAGAGAGAGCGAATTTCAAAGCCTTATTAATAGTTATTGAATTTTATTTTATTTTTTATCCGCTTACAAATGATTAATTTAATTAAT
>APFE030032272.1:0-10852 GCA_000404065.3 Pinus taeda | reverse complement strand
ACCTGCAAAGATCTAGATCGAGAATTTTTATCAAAGCTTTTCTTAATGTTAGATTGATTTTTACATATAGCATCAAAATCTGTCCTACGAGCTTCATCTAACTCCACAATCTGATCTATTCTATTCTGAACAACATCTTTATCAGTAGAAAAATTTTGAAGGAGTTGGTAAGCTGGCAACTTAAGGTGCACAGGTAAGGTTACATCCAAGCCATAAACTAATTCAAAGGGGGATTTACCAGTAGCCTTCTTCTTAGTGATTCTATCTGCCCATAAAGCATACTTGATTTTGCTATCCCATGATCTCTTATTATCTCCTACTATCTTCTTGATAATGGTTATGAGATTCTTGTTACTTGATTCAACCAGACCATTACCCTGAGGATAGTAATTTGACGAATGAGATAAGACAATGCCATACTTGAAACAGAAAGATGAAAACTCTGAGGAACTAAAAGCTTTGCCATTGTCAGTAGTGATCTTAGCAGGGACACCAAATCTAGTAATGATATTATTTTCAATGAAATCCATAATAACTTTTTCAGTGGCATTCTTAGCAGGAATGGCTTCAACCCATTTAGTGAAATAATCCGTAGCAGTCAAAATCCAAGAGTAGCCATCGCTAGAATTTTCATGGAACTTCCCTATGAAGTCCAAACCCCAATGTTGAAAAGGTGCCTCTACAATGACAGGTTGTAGGAGCAAGGTAGCAAGCTTCTGTTTCCCAGTGAATAGTTGACAGGCTTGACAAGCTCTAACAAACTTGTGCACATCAGAAAAAATTGAAGGCCAATAATAGCCAAGTCTCAGGATCTTGTGGGCAGTAGTTCTAACAGCATAATGACCACCACAAAATCCTAAATGAAACTCAGAGATTAATTTCTTGGACTCAACGTCATCAACACACCTAAGCACTATGCCTTTAGGATTTCTCCACCTAAAGCCATCCTTCATAAGGCAATACTTAGTGGCTTTTAGTCTAAGAGCCCTTCTCTTATGAGCAACTAAATGGTTATGACATGCAAGATTCATCAAGTAATAAACTATGTCCTTGTACCACTCATGCTCTCCTAATCTTTGCAACTCACGCGAAGATAGATCGCTAATACAAAACAAACCAAGAGTCGTTTCGTTACTCTCGGTCAACATTTGAGCCAAACCTTGGCCTTTAACTAGCTTGGTGGGTTTGATTTCTAAATCATATTCTTGTATCTTAGTAACCCACCTAGCACGAGTCCCTAAACAATCAGTTTGAGTTAATATATCTTTAACAGCAGAATCTGGGATGAAAGCAATGATTTTAGAATAACCCACATAAGTTTTGAAGTGTTTCAGAGACTTGACCAAGGCATAAGCCTGCTTTTCCATGGTATTGTACTTCAATTCAGAATTTTGAAGTGCTCTACTCATGAAAGCAATAGGCTGCTCGTGACCATCTTTATTCTTTTGCAGCGGGACACCAACAATGGTATCTTCGGAAACGAAAGAAAAAATCATGAAATCCTTGGAATAATCGAGACTAACTAGGACAGGAGCTCTTGCAATTGCACATTTTATTTCTTGAAAAGCCCTTTTGCCGTCTTCTTGCCAAACAAATTTTGCATCTTTCTTTAGAAGACTTTGAATAGGCTTAGCTATTTCTGCGTAATTTGGAATAAACCTTCTGATAAAATTTGTCTTTCCAAGGAAAGACTGAAGGGATTTGAGATTATGAGGAAGGGGAATCTTTTGGATTGCTTCAATTCTTTTAGGATCAATCTTGATTCCATCCTTAGAGATGATATAGCCCAGTAATTTCCCTTCAGTTACTCCAAAAACAAACTTATCTAGATTCAAAGAAATCCCGTATTCTCTACATCTATTGAAAACCTGCCTAAGATGATTTACATGATTGATACCATCTTTAGAAAATACCGTAAAATCATCTTGATAAATCTCAATAAATTTCTCGATTAATCCCTTGAAGGCATAATCCATAGCCCTTTGGAATGTAGCTCTAGCGTTTGTTAATCCAAACGGAATTCTGATGTACTCGAATGTACCCCATGGCGTGGTGAATGTGGTTTTATGACGATCTTCCTTTTTAACCCATACCTGATTGTACCCACAAAAACCATCTAGTAACGACATCATTCCAGAACCGGTTACTCTTTGCAACAAAGTTTCCATGTTTGGCAAAGAGTAATTATCCTTCTTGCATGCTAGATTAAGGTTTCGGAAATCGACACAAAGCCTTATTGTACCATTCTTTGTCCTCACAATCACCAGATTTGAACACCATGTCGAATGCCTAGTTTGAGCGATAATTCCTGCTACAAGCATTTTCGCAAGCTCCTTCTGAACTAAAGGGGCTAATTTAGGATTAGTTTGCCTAATTTTCTGGCGAAAGGGTTTAGCATTTTCATCTTTTAAGGGGATAGTATGCTCCATGACATCTTCCCTATAGCCCTTTAATTCATCATAAGAAAAAGTTAAAACATCTTGATATTCGCGAAGTAAATTAGTTGACTTTTTCCTTTCCTCCACACTAGTACCTTTACCGATTTTAACAATTTTTGGGTTTTCAGAAGTACCAATGTTTATCTCGAGATACTTGCCTGGGTCCATCTTATTTTATTCTCTTGACTTCATGGCATCATGCCAGTCAAAATGTTGCTTTAGGGCAACTACATTCCTAGGAGTAGGATTTATGATATGCTCATGATTTAAAGATCCATCCTCCTCAGGATTTGTCCGGAAATCCTCAAACTCATCCAAACTATTAAGAAAACAAATGACTTCCTTTTCATCATTGAAGACATGCCAATGCTCTGAGTTATCTGGAACAGATGGTCTAAATATTACGTCCATTTTGATCTTATCTTTAATTATCTCATCAGATAACTGGAAAGTAGTAGCAGCTACGGCAAGTTCATCTGCCAAACTATTTTGCTCTCTTGGAATTGCTTTGAGGTCAAGGGCATCAAAGTGCTCCATAGTATCCCACACAACATTTCGATAATTCCTTAGTCTTTGATTTTTGCATGTAAATTTATTTTTAAGCTGCATGATAACTAAATCAGAATCCCCCTTAATGCTAAGCAACTTAATCTTCAAACATTTTGCCAATTCAAGCCCCAACAATATAGCCTCATATTTAGCGACATTGTTGGTTGCTTCAAATTCTAATTGATAGGCAAACTTGAAAATGTGATCAAGGGGAGACTTAAGCACTATCCTAGCGCCTTTACCATGCCTAGACGCCGCACCATCGAAGTACATGTACCAAACTCTATTATTGAGATCCTTAATCTTATCATCGGGAGGAATTATGAAATTAGACATGATGGCATAGTTCCCAACGTCAAATTGCTCTTTGATTATCTCGTTGTGAGGCCTCTTAGGATCTTTGACATGAAATTTTCTTTCGGACTCTCTATTTAGTCTTACAAAACCATCACCCCTAGGAGAAGGAATCATAGCATATGACCAATTCATCTAAATACTTCCTCCTAGATCAGAGGCCCACTTTCAGGATAGAAGCATACCCTAGGCATCACGCACATCCACAACAACAATATCCATAACAATCATGATGTCTAGGTAAACTGATAGATGAACTTGCAAATCTTTGATCAAACCATGCACTTCAATTTTCTTAGAATCCATGGCACATATGTTATAGTAGGGTCTAGAAACTCTTAAGTTAAGCTGTTCCATGACCATTTTAGTCATTACACAAGTTGATGCACCAGAATCCAACATGCAATTATTCAATTTATATCCATTAACCAACAAGGTGATAAAGAAAGGCTGGTGATCTTTGTTATCAGCATCTAAGCTTTGCAAATATATAGGAGCATCATGATAGTCAACTTCTCGATTCTTCTGTTGAGAAATATCTATTTGAGGACCTTGGATAGATTTTAGTAACTTATCTCTTTGGGAAGGGATTTTAGCAATCTCGGAGACAGGAACTCAGATTTTGGCATTGTTAAACCAACTTCCCAAATCGACATCAAATCCAAAGTTTAAACCAGGGTTAAAAGTTTGAGGGGGAATTTGATTCCCGCTTTGATCTTTATCCCTTCTCTGGTAGGTCAAACCTTTATGTCTAGCAATTTCCAAGATTTTCTCGGGAGAGGGTTTTTCACCATATAACCTAGCCAAAATGTCATCTTCATTTTCAAGGTTATTTATACTAAAAGTTGATGAAGGATTCATAACATCACGACATATTTTCCTTGACCTCTATCCAATCATCCATAGACAAAGGAAACTTGCTACCTACCACATTTATTTGATCACCTGTTCCAAACATCCTGTTATCTAAGATTCTTCTAATGATAGGGCAAGTGGCTTCTTCATGAAGAGCATCACAAACCCGAAAATAAGGAGGAGCATTATCAACCAAATTAGTAAACAGATTAGGAGGTCTCTGCTCACTAGATTGACCCTTCTTTTGCCAATTGTTATTATTGTTATTATTATTTCGAGGCTGGAAATTTTGCATTTGCGTTCTTTCCATTTGGACCAACCTGTTCTGCAAAGTGGCTATTTCCTTAGTATGATTAATTTCCATGGTTTCAATCTTTTGAAGCAATTTGACAACAAGCTCGCTTTCAGGTTCTTGAACTGCTTTTCCTTTAGGTTCTTTTAGTTTCGTAGCAGCTCTATTGAAACCTGGAATCTCAGATTTCCCAGATGCTGCCTTGTCCTTTTCAAGTTCTATAGCTAAGGCTTGGAAATCCCTATAATCATTAAGCCTAGCATGCCTTAACTCATAAGATGGCTCAGGACTAAAGGCATCAATGTAAAAATCTCGAAGAGATTTGTCGATAGGTTTATAGTCTTGAAGTAATTCTTTAATAATGTCATTAAACCTTTTATTAAATTCTTCAGCAGTTTCACTCTCTCTCTTTTTGATTATGCTGATATCTTTCACAAGGTGTCTTCCTTCTCGCTTATCTCCATACTTTTCCTTAAAGGCGTTAACAATCGATTGTAAGCAATCAAATGAATTTTGAGGCTTTTACGTAAACCAATCTAGAGCGTCACCCTCCAAAGTTAGAACAAAAAGGGTCATTTTAACATCTTCATGATTAAAATCAGCGGCCCTTGCGTATTTCCCCAACCATGAACTAAAAGCTTTCAAATGTGAATTGGCATTGATTGTGTTATCTCCCTGAAAGATAGGCAATTTATCCATTCCATGTTTTGGAATATCATTGGGATAACCCTGAATATTAGCAAAGTTACAAAGGGCGAATATGTCCATGATGTCGTGCTCAACTGGACCAGTAAAAAGTAAATGGATATCAGAGAGGGCTTCTTGTCCGAGGTTAACAAGAAGTGTACGAGAAGAGAGTTTGTGTAATCATACCTTGAGGACCCTTTCAGGATCAGGAGTAGGATTGCACAGACTACTTGGATGTCTTCTAGTATACACTCTTGAAGATAATATATGAAGTGGAGTCGCCACTTGAACAAGAAGTGAAACGCAAAAAAGCTTGAAATGAAAGGACTAAGGACAAAAAAAACTATATCCCCCGCAACGGCGCCAAAAAATGTTGTCGCACGGATCGTCACGACAACGCTCAAATCGGAGGCTGTCACCTTGATCCCCGATCTCTCCGTTTAAGCATGTCTCACGCGGCTAAGGGGGGCAGACCCTATAGGAAAATGGATGACCAACTGTGAATCAGTTGGTTTGAGAGACACGAAGGAACAAGCACTAAATTGATTTGTTAAATAAATAGACCAGTGCCTTATGGAGTTAATGTTTAAATGATTACTTACTAAATTTTGCAGAAATGTAAACCACGTAGAGCAATCATCTAAATTCAAATAACCCAAGTGAAGATTAACTTTTATCAAATGCGAGAAAATGCTTAAATGATACTCCAGCAATTTAAAACTTCAAAAAATAAAGTTCAATACACAACCACGTAATTTTAAACGCTAACCAAATATCACATTCATGGTCATTCAAGCATGCCAAATCACATAAAAAAAATGATAAACATTAATTCCACATCAAAATTTTAGCCTCAGCAGGAACGTGATAAATCCCCGAGCCAAGACTGAATCTGGCAAAATATTTCCAAAATATTTTTATATTTTTCAGACAAAAATTTAAAACAAAAATTAAAACTAAATGAAACTAAAAAAATCGTAAAAATCTAAACTAAATTAAATCAAAATCTAAACTATAAGAAAACAATTTCTTTATGCTTTTATAATAATTTTTTTTATCATTTTTTAATTTTTATATTTTTTATTTTTTATGATTAATGAAAAATAAAACTTAAACTAAACTATAAAATTAAAATCTAGAATTTTTTATGATTTTATAAAAAAAATGAAATCAAAATTCAAACTGAAACTAAAGTCTAAAAAGGACTTTTATATTTTTTTATTTTTAAATGAACTTAAAACTTAAATCGAAAATAACCTTAAGTCCTTATAAACTAAGCTAAGCCTAAAGGATCTAATGCTAATGTCAAAAAGCTTAATAAAAAAAAAAACCTAAGTCAAAAGAACATAAAATGAAACATTAACCAAAAATCTAAAACAATCCTAAAGCAAACATCGAATTTTTATTTTAATTTTTCATAAAGCCAAAAACAAAAAATTATAATCCTATCAAAGAAAATATGTTACCCTTACTTACGTATAGCAAAACAGAAAAACCATTTGCGTGAGTTTTGATATTCGACAGCCAGCGAAGCAGATGGGACGATGAAGCCTGATCCACGCAACACGCAGGGGTTTGCAAAGTTTGGAGAAAGCTTGACGGCAGCAAGGGGCCACGAGTTTTTCTTTTTTTTCTTTTTTTGTTATGTTGGCTTGTAGGAAAGAAAACGCAGGCAGAGCGGCTTTGATGATTTTGATAGCAGGATTATGGGATGGTCAGCTCAGAGGGGCTCACGTGGGCAGCTAGAGGGGCAACGACAATTCGTTTGCAACAAATAAAGCCGCCAGTTGAGGATTGGACGCAGAAGGAACCGGGATCTGCAGCGTTTTGGTGGTGGCACGCAAGCAAAAGCATGAACAGGGATAAGAGAGCTACGTTTCCCCTTTTTTTTTAATATATTATATATATATATATATATATATATATATTGGGGTTGTGATTTGTAATTGCAGGTGTAATCGGAGGCAGGGGAAATGAAAGCCACAGGGAGGAGCAGCTGCAGGCAGAGAAAAAGACTGCGTGTAGAGTAAAAACGTGAGAGATACATAGAAGCTGGAATGGCCAGTGTAAAATTTAATTCATGCAGAGGAAAGTATGGCCTGTACAGCTAAGCGATTGAAGATTTTGGAAATGTAGATTTGCCAACCAAAAAAAATTCAAAATGCCCTTGTAACACAATGAAACCTTGAGCAATAGCAAAGATCCGATCAAACCCTCGGAAATCTTCAGAAAACCCTGCAACCTGCAATGGAAAAAATAGAAAACCCAGAAGTAAAATGTGCAAAATACAAAACCGAAAACCCTGAATCAGCTAAACAATTACAGCATTTACAACTTTTGACTCTTAAACAGCCAGATTTATCAATAATCAGCAGTAATTTTATCAAAATTCCAGATTTGTTATGAAATACTTCAGAAATCTCTCATGAAAATTAGAAAACAAACTTAAATGAGAAACCCAGGATTGACACTGGTCGGGCTCTACAAGAAAATGCTTGCGGGAGTTGGCCGGTTCAGCCGAAAACTTCCCCAAACGCCCACTGATCTTCTTCAATAAGGGTTTCCTGCACAACTCACTTCAACTATCGATAAAGAGTGAAAACAGTACTAGATCTCAAATGCAATGGAGATACCTTCCATTACTTTAGAATTTCTAATACCATTCAAACCCTAGCAAGTGAACAAGATACCTGTGTTCAACAATACTCTACAACAAACTGTTATTAATGGCTGAAAATCAAAATATGCAGAAAATAAAATATCTCACAGCACTTCAAGAGAGTAACACCAGCAAGATTTCAACCCCAAAGTCTTTCTTTATTAGCACCAGAAAAAGTTTACAAGAGAGCTTCTTCAGCACAAGACTCACACATCCAATGATCTCAAATGACCCCTAGCACCCTATTTAAAGGAAAAATTTCCAACAGCTAGTTCGAGTGATCCACGTCAAAATGATCTTGACCGTCGATGAGGATCAAGATATCTCTTAATCTCATCCGTCGAATTTTAATGCATTAAAAAACTCGAAATTTGCATTTATTTACTCAAAATATATTATTTTATATTTTTTTAGTTTTTATTCTTTTTTACTATATTTTATTTTTTAAATTTATTATTTTTATTTTAATATTTTATTTTTACTTATTATTTTATTTATTATTATTATTTAATTATATATATATGATATTATAATATTATATATTCTTTATTATTTTTATACTATTTATTTTCATTTTTATTTTATTTTTTTATTATTTTATTTTATCTTTGGATCTGTTGACCACTACGTGTCAATTTCCATAAGCAGTACACCATCTTTTCTTCGCAAAAAGGGGTAGCGCTTGATCGACGTGTTCATGTCATTCGACAATCATCATCGACTTGATCATATTAAGTTGTAAACCCAGTCTGCATGTTGAATTGTAAATAATCTTAGCAGAGTTGAGTCATGTATGTAAATTGCCTAGGTGGACCTAATTTTCTAGTGATAACCTACGTTCCGGAAGGTTTTCTGTCTCACTGATCCATGATCAGCAAAGTTTTCCTTCAACCTGACCCCAAAGCCAGAATGAATTTTTCATAGAGGAATCCTAGTGTGTTAAACTGTTAGATTATATTTGGTCGCAGAACTGGGTGGTCTATGAGGGTCTATGTCAAAGGGGTTTTGCCCCTTGACATGTAAAATTGTAAAAGTCATGATGTAAATGTCTTGAGGGTTAGGAAATGTTTTAATCCCCTCATAAGTCCCAAGTCCTAGGTCCTAGGAAATGTTTTCCAAAGACTAAGTTCGATGATCCATTTAAAAATAAATTTAAAAAAAAACAAAAAAAAAAAAAAAAAAAATAGATAAAAATAATAATAAAACTTAAAATAATAAAATAATATTTTCGAGTAAATAAATGCATAACTTCAATTTTTTAATGCATTAAAAATTCGACTGATGAGATTAAAAGATTTCTTAATCCTCATCGACGGTCGAGATCGTTTTGACATGGATCACTCAAACTAGCCGTTGGGAAGTTTTCCTTTAAATAGGGTGCTAGGGGTCATTTGAGATCAGATTGGATCTGAGAGTCTCGCACTAAAGAAAGCTCTCTTGTAGTCATTTTTTGAGCAATAAAGAAAGACTTTGGGGTTAAAAATCTTGTTGGTGTTAGTCTTCTCAAAATGTTGTAAGATGTTTTATGTTTCTGCATAATTTTATTTTCAGCTATTGATTTTAGCTTGATGAAGATTGATTCAGGCACAGGTATCTTGTCTGATCTCTAGGGTTTGAATGATAGTTTAGATTCTGAAATATAATGGCAGGTATCTCCATTTGATCTAGATTTCACTATTGTTTTCTCCCTCTATGTTGACGGTCGATTTTAAGTTGTGCCGGAAATCCCTTTTTTCATATTACAGGGTGTTAGGGGAAGTTCTCGGCTGAGCCAACCAACTCCCGGATTGTGTTTTTTGCAAGAGCCCAGTCAGTTTTAATCTCGGGCTTATCATCTGAAAAAAAAATTATGAATGCATGCAGGGTTTTCTTTAGTATCTCACATTAAAATTTAAATTCTGAAATATCACTATGGATTATTGACAAATCTGGCTGCTTAGAGTCATTAATCTGTAAATACTGTAATTATTTAACTGATTTAGGGTTTTTAGTTTCGTTTTTTTGCACATATTATTTTGGGTTTTCTTTTCTTTTACAGGTTGCAGGTACAGGTTTTTTTTTTTTTTAATATTTCAGAGTTTCCATTATGCAATCTGAAGCAGGGAGGGTTTAAAGTTTTCAAATTCTCTACTGCTTCATATTTTCTAACAGAAAAGCTCAAATTTTCTTTTGTCCGTGTCAGCAAACATTTCCATTGCCATTCCCCTGTTGCTGCCTACACCTGCACGTTGGTTGCTCTGTCCAACCTTCTACGTTGTATTTCTCTTCGCAACCCTCACATTGCCCCTTTCATTATCCTCCCTACACAGCCATCTCCAAGTGGACCCCTCACTCTCCACACAGCGTCATTCTGCGCAGTCTCTTCCCATCCCCCACGCAGCTGTGTATCTTGCTCTTCTCCACATCCGGCAATCTTGTCCTCCTGTGTGCTACCCATCACATGTTGTTGTCTACCCATCACACGCTGTTGTCAACGCCGCTGCCATTGAAATCGACTTTTGATGCTCCACCACGCCAAACCACTGCCACCATTCACGCTGCCCTGTAGTAATCTCTCTCTGCTGCATTTTCCTTGCTCCACTGGCAGCTACCATAACCAGCGTGCTCCTCATACCTGCCCCAAAAAAAGAAAAAAGAAAAAATATACCTGTTCTATTCTCCCATGCTGCCAAAACTGCACTCACACATGCATATCCCTCACGTCCCTCTGCCTGCGTATTCACTCGGTCAACATTGTTGTCCATAAACCAGCTTACCGCGCGCAGTCATTCCGTCTGTCGAGCTTTCATTCTTTGCCCAAACGCAGCGTCCCTAACCTGCAAAAGCTTCATAAAAACAGTGTACGACCTTTTTTGTGTTTTATTTCATTATATATACATGTTGTATGATTAGGGTTAATTTGATTTCATTTTTAAATTAAATTAGATTTCTTATGTTTTATTTTATGATAGTAGTATGTCTTAAATTTTTGTTTTAATTTAATTTTATGGTATCAATTTTGTATTTAGAAAATATAAA
>APFE030032268.1:71468-104865 GCA_000404065.3 Pinus taeda | reverse complement strand
TATGTTAATGCTGCTGGCAGGTCCGCCATATCGCATCGCAATGTTTCAATAGCGGGTGAATGGGCCTTGGGTTTCATTGGAGCTCGATTGTGATATGCGATGGGCTCTGGACCCGAAACACATATATGCTACACTTAATAGTCCTGACGGGTCCGCAATGTATGACTTCCCTTTGAAAAACCCGGTCCCCAACATATTATCGAAAAACATGGGACAACCCTGTGGCCGAGCCATAGGGCCGAACTTCAAATATTATACCCCTCCCTCTATAATCATCGTCGGGTCCGATAGATAATGGTGTGCCTTATATTTATAAGCCCCAGGACCCCGCCAATTGCGATATGCGATGGGGGGCCTGAACCCGAAATATATGTATAAGGTGGCTGATAATGTTGTCGGGTCCAATGCCTCATGGTGCTCATTGTGTGACAATGTTGATTGCGATAAATGGAAAAAAGGGTAAGCTATGCATGTTCGCAAAACATTCCATTGTAAAGGGTTATAATGGGAACAAAGAAGCGATAGAAGGTTTCATGGGTTGAATTCAAATACAACCATGATAGACAGTGGGGGGTTGGTTATGTGCGTGGGCATAGAGCACCATGAAGGTTTTTGGGGATTGAAAAGTCCCGATGAAGGAAATGGATGAAGAGCTAGAGAGGGTTATGGATGAATCATACGACAGAGAGCTAAAATCCCTGGGATAAAACAGATCATTCAGGGAGGTGAAAGATCAAACTTCTAGGGGACCCATTCAAAATTGCTACCAGGGTAGGTTTTAATAGGGTGGTGGTTGTTGCCACAACAGACCTATAATATAAATGCATCCAAAATATGGCTATAAGCCTCATAGTAGACTAATGATGGTGCTTATGGTATCACACTAATACACGAGCCATATTGCATAGTAGCTGATTGATACGACCAAGCACGCTAATAGTATGTCGCTGCAGTCTCACATGGAGATCATTAATTCTAGTCTCAAATATGCCATGGGTCAACCTCTCCATATGATGCACAACTTCTACTAGGGTCTCGACCACATTGAGATATTGTAGTACCTCTCGTCCTACTACAACAACCTATACTGTCGCTAGTGCCTATTGTGGTTCTCTTACATGATGAAGATAAGAAGAAACCACTGGTCGAACAAGGCCAATGTCTGCATTTGTGCAAACTAGTATTTTAGTCTCGGATACATCAAAAATAAAAAATAAAATTGTAAAACTTAAAAATATAAAAATGGTCAAAATGTCTTACATATGGCACCCCATTGCTCGCCATCAGGAAGATAGGTGTGAAGCTTATCGATGAAGGATCTGCATGCCTATACATGAAATCCACCCATATCCTCATCCATGAGACTCTCAAATCTGTGGGCTCAAGCGCGATATGTTGTGGCCTGAGCAATGGAATCTGCTTTAGAGAAAAAGAAATCAGAATCAAACCATAGCCAAAATTCTTTAACTATCCATCTTTTGTTTTAGTCAGTTTCTCTTTCATATTTAAGAGTACTCCTTCACTCCAGTTGAGATTGTCAGCTCCAGACATTCTAGACTGTATTGCATATGTGACTATTTGACCACATCAAGAGATGCACTGTTGACCAATCTGAAAATAATAATCTGGATAGTTCTTAAAGGAAAATGGACTACATCCTTGATGTCAATTTTTTCATCCTTATTTGGTTGGGATCGAGGTCAACAATGCGCATTGACAGAATCTTTGATTGTTTCGCCACCAATCCTTCAACCGGACAGATAAATGAGGGCACCTCACCTTGAAAGGAAAATCAAGAAATATATATCCTCTACTTGTATTTCCAGTGTATGTGCACCAAGTCTGAATGATTGCACTTGAACATCCCATGCACAGACAATTTGTTATACGAAATCTATGACTACGAACATAAGTTTCTTTCGTATACCTAGTGGCCTGGTCTAAAACAACATAAATGAAAGACTATAAGGTTTTACTTAGAAGAATTGGAGAATGGAAAGATGCTTACTGGTGATCCGTTGCAAGTTATTCTCTCCTCTTAGATTTTTAGCTCCAACAAGAGCTCTGATCACTATAATTAGAACCTGCACAAACAAACAACACAAGCCAAATATCTATGACATCTATGTAGCATTACCCAATCATTCTATTCAATGGATCAACATAACATTAAAACACATGCATATAAACATAACACAACACATATAGGAAAACGATATACTCTTTGTATTAGTATGAAAGGGAGAGAGTTTACAACCAAAAGTGGAAGCTGATCTTATAGATATCCTCCCAAGTTGACTTGCCCTTGCTTGCCACAATGTACATCTCAAATACACCCTAATGCATGGGAATGATAACTCTCTAATGATAAAAGCAACAGAATAAGGGTATGATTAGTCTCCAAAATCTAACCCCTAGCTTGTGAATGGCAGTAAATATACAGGAGAGGATGGTAGTTTAGGAATTATTATCCATTTACCTATATAGGATTGAGATCCACTCTTGATGGGAGGATGATATCAAGGGATAAGAGGTGAAAACTCCAAAGTAGGGAAAATAGGATTCAAAGTTCTTATCCAAGATGAATGGTTGTAACAACTCTTGGAAGAGGAAGCTTCGAGATTATTTTTATTTTTCCTAAATTTATAGAATCATCACACCCCCAACAAGGGCATACTTTCTATGATCAAAGCAGGTGGAGAAATGAGCAACCTGTTGTTGAACGTAGGTCCCTAAAGGGCCAGGGCATGATGGGCCTTAAAGGCACTGAAATGAAGAAGTCAAGGTTAGAAACTCAGGGATTTGAGAGAGTCATGCTTAGGGATTTGTGTAGGGATGATGAAAAGGTGTTCATGGATGTTGATTGATCTAGTTTGTAGGCCTATTTACCATATGTGATAAAATGGCCTATAACATATTGCCCCCTAAAGCACAAAGTCAGAAACAGTGGTTGATGACTAAAGTGATTTACCTTTTGACAAGTTCAGATCAAGAGAAATTGGTTGGATCATCATCTACTACACTATATTTACATCATGATATATTTGTTGAGGGAGGCATACCCATGCTCAACACTTAAGCTAACATTACATGTACAATGATCAAGAAGTTGTGTCCACTAATGATGAAGGATGGACCCATGATTGGATAATTGTTTGTATGATCACAACCATCATACATTGTGATGTGTATTAATCCTGAAATCACAGCCCGAATGGTTGGAACTAGATCTCGGGTCTTCTATCTCAGTCACTCAATCGTCCAACGTATGACTCTAACCATGCGAATAAAGGAGCTGAAGTCGAACATGGCAGACACCATCTGATTACCAACCAATGATGTAAGTCATTAACATATGCGAGAGAAACCACCAATGATGTTAATGGCTCCCAAGGTACAACAATACACTATGTATGGTGTGAATGCATGAGTTTAAGTAAAACACCACAAAAAATCTATCGGATGAAGGCCAATGATGTAAACCTATTGCCGAGAGTGAGGATACTTTCCATTGATGTATGCAAGCCCGCAGGTACTAAAGGAAAAGTTTCTAAGTCAACTTCCTGGATAATGAGATGATGTCGATAGGAAGTGACCTATCACTGGAGGGCCTTGATGTATCCCCCATCAACAACATGAATCAAATTTCATGATTCAAGACAAATTGACTTTGATGTAGAACTAGCTCAGGAATGACAAACACGAAAAGAAGGCTTAAGAGTATCACAACATATATCAACTAAATGACTTCTCTTGAACACATCAGTGACACTGAATGGAGTTGGCAAATTTGAACCAAAACCAAAAATGGAGGCTCTGAAATGGTATAATGAACCAAAAGACAAGCATATTTTCCAACCCAACAACCACAAAGATGAAGTGGAAGAGTGTCGTGTTCAAGAGTGACTCACTACCATAATAGGTGGAGTATCCCTATTTCCCAATTTCCCCAACCATTTTTGGTCAATAACTCTTTATTTTTTAACAAGATTGACTCGGGAGGATAACATATGCTTGATCTATAAGTTCATCCTTCATTTGAATCCCTCCGAGTATACTTAACAAACCCTGAGAAGGAGCAGTTCAGTCCTGTCATGTTCGACGAATCCATCATTGTTTGATGTTTTAACGAGTCCAACGACAGTCTAAATCAACATATTTTTCATGTTTAAAGAGTTTTAAAAAGAGAAAAGGTAGAAAATAATACTTAGGAGAACCTCTTAGCCATGTTCGACTAAGGTATTCCTTTTTCATAGTTAGTTTATCTTAGTTCAGAAAAGGGTTAAACTTGTACTGAGTAGACCTCTTTTCATTTACTTTAACAAGTTCGAAAATACAAGTGCTCAACAATCTTTTCATGTTTAGGGAGTTTGAAAAGAGATGAAATAGGACTATAGGAGGATTCCTTTTTCGTAGGTTTATAAAGCCCGAAAAGGCGATAAAAGTATGCTCCTTGGTCAAAATGACCTGTTTCAATCAAGACATTGTCAAATCCTTTAAAACAACTGTCATTATGCTCAAAACACCACCGAAAGATTTAAAAATACTTGTTTCATGATAAAATTGAGTCATATTTAGGTAAAAACGCTAATAAATTAATGATGAAAATGACCAAAAAATAGACAAAAGGTAACTTATTTTCACCATTTCACATTTACCTCTTGGAGAGTGAGTTATAAGTGCTTTTTCCCTAATATTTTGCAACTGATTGCAACCAATTCAATGGACTAGTTCAAGTGTCATCACTTCTAGGTAGGAGCTAGAACCTTTCTCTTCTGTTTTGTGATTTCATGCACATTTTCTAAGGTTTTGAGGCCCCCCTAGGGCTCTAATTCCTTGCGCTAGGTCCAATGCACCCATAGAAGGTCGAAATATGCGTTGATCAGGAGGGAAATACACTGGGGCCAACACTTCAATGCATTGTCTTCCCTTAGGAGGGTGCATTGGGTGAAATCCCCAACTTGGTTTTGCTTGTTTGCCGCAAAGTTTCACTGATTTTTTGCATGAAATTGATCCTAATGATTCTCCTTCTGATTTTGCAGGTGTCTATTGGAACAAAATGGCCTTGATATGGAGGGAAAGAGAACATGAGAACAATATTTGATTGTAGGTAAGGATCCCGCCATAATCCATGCTTTAAGATATTGTGGACTCTTGAAATTCTTATGGCTTCCTGATTATTGAGGTATCTTGTCTATGCATGTGATGTTCAAGCGCAAGCATTTAGAATTGGTGCACATACACTGGAAATACAGGTAGATGATATATATTTCTTGATTGGTGTGTCAAGACGAGGTGCCCATGTTTCTTTGTCTGGTTCAAGGAGTGGTGGAGAAACAATCAAAGATTATGTCAGTGCACATTGTCAACCGCAATACCAACCAAGGATAGAAAAATTGACATCAAGGATGTAGTATGTTTTCCATTGTCAGATTGGCCAAAAGTGCATCTCTTCATGTGGCGAATAAGTCACATATGCAGTGGGCTCTAGAATGTCTTGAGCTGACAATATTCAACTGAAGTGAAGGGGTATTGGTAAACATGAAAGAGAAGTTGACTAAAGCAAAACATGGACGATTAAATCATTTTGGCTATGGCTAATTTTTTATTTCTTTTTCTCCAGAATGGATTCCATTTCTTGGGCCACAACATATCACACTCAAGCCTGCAGATCCGAAAGTCCCACAGATGAGGATGTGGGTGGATCTCATGTCTAGACATACAAGTCCTTTGTCGATGAGCTTCCCACATGTCTTCTTCAGCTAGCTGTGCATGCAACACATTATGATAGAAGATTATCCATATGCAGGGATGGATTTTTGTAGAGAACCAGAGCTCACGCTTCCTGATGGTGAGCGACGAGGTGCCATAGGCTAGACATGTTGACCATTTTAATATTTTTAACTTTTACAATTTTTTTGGTTTTTGATGTATCCAAGACTAAACTACAGATTTGTGCACATGCATATATTGGCCCCGTTCGACCAGTGGGATCTTCTTATCTTCATCGTGTAGGAGACCCACAACAAGCACCAACAACAATACAAGTTGTTGTAGTAGGACGAGAGGTACTACAAGATCTCAATGTGGCCGAGACCCTAGTAGATGTTGAGTGTAATATGAAGGTGTTGATCCATGACATAACTGAGACTAGAGTCAACGAGATCCCTATGAGATTGCAGCAACATACTATTGGCGTCCTTGGCCGGATCAATCGGTTACTACACAAGATGGCTCGTGCAATGGCATGCTACCATGAGCACCATGATTAGTCTACTAGGAGGATTATAGCCATATTTTGATTGCATGTATATTTTAGGTTGTCACCAGATGTGTCTCGGGCACAAATTTTGTGTTAAAACCAGAAAATCATACACATATTTGTACAATCCGAAAGACACCCAAAGTCATCCAGCAGAACGTACAGGTGAATATTTTCCAGCTGAATATATTATGAAAGTTCAAAAATTTGATTTATCCTAAGGTATAATGTATATTGAACTAAAAATTGACGACTGTATGGCTTTCCCTTCAATAGTCGCGTGAGAGTGAGTCATTTCATTCGAAATCTGATCGGTTGATGAAAAGGCCGACTCAGCAAATTTGGGACCATTTCCCACACTCGGAAGATGACTCCTTGACATGTTCCAGTCAAGGACAACCGAATTCGAGTCACCCTAAAGATAAGCAACCATCAAATGAATCCTCTTTTACTACTCATAAGTGATTTTCATTCATGAACCAAGAGAGGCAAGAGAGATTCAAAAAATTATATATAAACAGGCCATGGGAGAGCCAAAGGGAAGACAATGTTATGCTGTCCAAATTGCTATCAGAGAAACCGTTCATTTCATTGTTGAATCAGAAGAAGTAGAGCACTATTGTGTTGGAAAAATTGCTTCTTAGCAATCCATCACTCTAGTGTGGAGAGGATTTCACCATTGAGAGATCCTTGATACTTCTTGGATAGAGAGGAGAATATTTCAAAGAGAGTGAAGAAAGGTACCTCCTTACTCATGATTTTTGAGCACCATAGTTCAAAGAATTCTCTTCAAGTGTTTAGTATCCTACTATTTGTATTCATCTTTTATCACCAGCAATCAATAAAGGGAGCCATTTTCCATAATTGTGTTGACTTGTTTGCTTCATTAAGCATCATTTGTTTGTTTATCTCTTCGTTTTAGTTTATGTTTGTATATGCATTATTTTCACCATTTGCAATGCTTTGTTTCTTCATGCTTGTCCACTGAAAACAACCAAACTACTTGTTTTTCTTTACTGGGAACAACCAACTGCTAAGAAGGTATTTTTTGGTACCCCATTGCTACAAAAACACTACAACAAGATTGATGATCATACTGCTTTATTTTCTTTACTCTAAACGGATGTGTTTGAAGGACCTTCTCTCTGCATTATCATCTCATAAGGTGTGCATCATCTCTCTGGAATTCTTGCAAGACCTTTTGGACCTGTTGTTGGCCGAGAAGCTTCCCTGTTTATAAATTTTCTGTCGACAATGTGAATTTCTGACAGACAAACGTGCAACCACGTTTTTGCATAGAAAACCCTTGTAGCTTCCATAAAATAAAAAATTCCTTGCTATTTCTCCTTTTTAGGTGATTGGAAGCCTTTAGTCACAATTTCCTTCACCTCTGCAATTTTTTCCAGTCAGTTTAGATTACTTAATTGCTTTAGTAATCACAATTAAAAGGGTAATCAAATTATCTTTATCTTTATATGCAATTCTCACATAGCTTAATTAGGGGGAAAAGTAAGTGGCCAAATTCCACATATATATTTTCAATCTATTTTGCTAGTTTTCTTTGCAAACCACATAACCTAATTAGTAAAGCAGTAAGTGGCCCATCATCCACAAATCTTGTCACTAAAAAAAATTCATTTCATTAGTCTTGGGACCAGAGCCAAGTGTCATTACAGAAAGTAAGTAATATCTGCGTCCCTTGCGTCTTTTAGGCGAAGTTGGGCTAGCATATGAATTTTTTCTTAAATTACTTATGTTTCCCATCTCCCTTTAAGCACACATAGTGTAATAGGATAAAGAGTAAGTGGCCCATTATATGCACATCATTTATTTTTCATGAAAGGAACAATTTAAATCTAGTGTAATTAGGAGGATATTATAATGGATCACTAACTATCCACATCTTATCACACTTTGCATGTTCACTTTCTCACTTGCACAAAATTACACATCACACACTAAAATTCTATAAGCTTCATATAAGAAGGCATCTAGTTTCCAGAGGTTTTTTTTTACTTAGATTGTTTTAGCTTACATATCACACCTTAAGAAAAGAAAGATCATTAAAATAAACGATAACTTGAACCAACTAAATTACCCATAGGGGCCAATTTTTTTTATAGTTTAGGTTAGGACCATTGGGGGTAGGAATCCCATAAGCTGCCATGGTCATGTTACATCTTTGAGACATAGTAGTTGAATTTTAAGGTGCTTAAAATCCTTCAATCATACCACAGAAAATAATACCTGAGTATGGAAAAGACCCGATTCGGAGGGGATTCGACTTAGGACTAGTGCGATACTATTTGGGGATGCCCAAATAATCTAGTGCTTGGTAATGGTAATTGAATACAAATAAGCTAAAGACTCGAATGTTCACAAGGGAAAAAGGTACTTTAGTTGCTAAAATCTAGAGCATCCATCCCTATAGGTGGAAGTGCTAGCAACACCAAATCCTCATCTGTTTCCTTGGTTGATTCTTCGACTGTAGGAAGGCATTGCCAGTTCTTTTGGGATGTTGCCCCTATACGCATCAAAAGGCATCTCTGTAAGGCTCGGTTACTTTGAGAGTGGCAATGACGAATAGGTCTTGACAAAACGAAAACCATTTTTTGTTGATGTTTGATTGATCACATAGTCTAAGTTAAAGGGAGAGTAATCATTTCATTTTTCACAGATATATATATAATATATAATATTATAAAATATATATATTATATATATATATATATATATATAATTTTATTTTTTCTTCTATGTGGTATGTTTTCTTTGAGAATTATCTCCTTCCCTCAACCACACAAAGTAGCAGACGCTCTACTCGATTCCATAGGGGATCCCACGACTCCCCGTCGATCTAGACGTTTTCGAAACCTTCCTCCATTACCAGGAGGACTGGCAGGTCTCTCATTGTTTAGGTGCAGAAGACACCACACAACTATCGTTATAGGATCTTCCTTTATCGGTGCAACTTTTCTTGGAACTCCTCCTCATCAAGTATTCCATTCACTACCCCTCAAGGGAACCCCCACAATTCCCCTCCTGGGTATCCATACGATGCTCACCAGGGTAACCAACCTCATCATGGAACCCCCATACATACAACTATCCAAAATCGTTTCGTGATGGCAAAAAACTCGCAAGTCCCATTTTTAAATTCATTAAACCTTCCTTATTTAAGTAAGATAACCAATGACTAGATTGCCTATGATCATAATTAGCCACCCATGCCCTCGAAACTCCCTTTAGACATTCCAAAATTCGAAGGGAAGTAGGGAGAAGACCAAAGAAATCATGTCATGACCTTTCACCTGTGGTCTTCATCCAATAGTATCATAGATGATATTATCCGATTACGACTATTTGAATGCACCCTTACAGGGCCCATAACGAAATGGTATATTGACCAACCTTCTATATCACATGCAAGCTTTAGTTCCGTCGCCACAACATTCCTAACATCTTCAAGTTCCTAGCCCGTCCAGATTCAGGCCTGGAACTCCTCGCCCACTTCAAACAAAAACCTGCTATACACATATCCGATCACATCCATGAGTGGAGAAAACATTGTAGCATGTGTAAAGTACATTTTGAAGATGAAATCCTCCTCGACCTGTTTTTGAGATCTCTGACGTCGGAAATCTAAAAAGATGTGGTGAATTCATGCCCACAAAACAAGGAAAAGGCCATTAGCAAAGCATAATAAATAGAGCTTATACACACCCAGCCTAAATACCTCTACCATGTTCTTCTAGACACCCCACGCCTACAGAATTTTAAATAAGAGACACCAAGTGCATCCAATGAAAACGATGGATTGATTGGGACCATAGCACAAAATCAACCGAAAACACCTTCTATTACCTTGGATACAATTACAATGGCCAACCATTCAGTGCCATAACACGACCATACCACACAGGATATTACCTTGGACAAACTATGCCTATGCAAAATCCTGCTATGCAGGTTAACCAATATCAACCCGCGCAGGGTGGCCAATACCCTCCCATGCAAGGTGGCCCATACCCCCTAAGAACGTGGAAGCAATGCCCCCTTCCTAGAACTCATATGCCAGTCAGGGATAAGGGAACCCATATTTCTCTTTCCCCACACCTCAATAGAATAACCCACCATCACAAGCTAATGCACGGGTTAATCTAGTGCAACCTTCTATCAATAAAAAACAAAAATTGGTTGAACAACCAGAGACAACTAATCCACCTAAGAGTTCTAAGAAAAACCACAGAGAAATTCAAAGGGAGAGCCTCGCCAAGGGGACAACAATTAGCAACAACCTTCGCGGGCACTGACTGGTGGCAACCCCAACCGGAACCAAAACCAAGTACTGACCAATAAAAAACCACAAAGGCAAAACAATAACACGAGTCTACAGATTGATCATGCTTGCACTATTTGTGGTGAGTATGGTCATTACACCCATCACTGTCCTTAACTCCCTGAGTTTAAAAGTATGGAAGACAGTGGGGGGAAAGGGGGGAAAAACAAACAACCTGTAGTGATGCAACATCCCTTCCCCCACCAAGGATTGGTAAATACCCAACAATAACACTCCCAAAACCCTCTTGGAGAAAGTTCCCAAAGTGCCTCAAACTGTGGCATTTACATGGCAGGGGAAGATGTTCTCATGCAGACATGCAACCGAGAGTATGATACTCCACCAATACCAACCCTTCAACCCCAACTACTGCAACACCTACAACATCTTTAAAAATCCCTTGATACGCCATGGATCCCATCCAAACGATGGTTAAAGGTCCTTTACAGCGAGCGAGACAAAAGTCAAAGGCCAGTGACAGCTATAGCATAGTCGATGACTTAGCCCAAAATCCTTCAACTATGTCAGCATTGGAAGTTTTACAATAATTTCCAACCCAATGAAAACCCTTACTTTTTGCACTAGGAGCAATCGATCCTGCCAATTTTCGTTTAATGGTATTTTACTTGGATAAAACCACCCCACGTTTACCATCAACCGTCACTTTTCAAATTTCGGTCTCAGTCCAGAATATCACCATTGACCGTTGCATAGTTGACGAGGGGAAATCCACATGTATTATGTCCAAATCAGTTTGGAAAAAACTTGGATCCCTTAACTCAAGCCATCCGACATCACTCTCAGAGCATACAGCTGACGCCCTTCTATTCCTATAGGCCTATACCAAGGCATTCCATACAACTAGACGGTAAAATCGTGATCATAGACATCGAAGTATTGGACACACAATTAGATTATAATATCCTTCTTGGCCAAAGTTATATGTATGACATGTCAACTGTAGCATCTTCAATATTCAGGGTAATGATGTTCCCCCATGAGGGGAAAATTTTTACAATTGACCAACTCACATATTATGAGAAGAAGACATTAACTACACCTGATGGTGTGTTACCTTTCATCAAATGTTCTCCCCAATTGGTCACAACATACACTGAATTCAACCCTAGTCAATTTAAGCCATCAACGCTCCTCGGGACATTCCCAGGAGACCCACCTGTGATACAATATATCCCTTCAGCCATAGGATCCCGGTGTGCATGATGAGTTCATCAAACAACCATCAAGATCGAAAACCAGTTTCAGATACCAACAAAAATGATGTTCTTGATCCTACATTATTACCATATGATATCACCCAAACACCCTTCTTATTCCCCCCCACCTAATTTTGTCTCACAACAAGTCATCGCAACATTCTCGTTGCCCAATATGGCTCTGGAACCGGTCTGGTATCTGGCCCCTCAGGCCATGTCGGCAAGCTCAGGTATCACCTTAACAGGCATCATTATTGTACCTCCTCAGGATAACACCCCACAAAAAACAATGCCTGCATCGACACCAACTGGTGCTAGAAAAAGGGATAAGCAAAAAGGCAAGAAGACAAAAGCTTTAAACAATGCCTCCTCTAGGGTACCTCCACCTTGTGCTTTGTGTGAAGTAGTTGGGAACCCCACCAATATGTGCCATGAGTTAGATGATCTAAAATCTCTTCTGCATGCCCCAAAAGTGCCAGTAAATCCTCCTACCCCTGCCGGAGAAAAGAGCACACCCGCATGTTATAAGGCATTGTGCACCAATTATGCATGCATCATATGCACGGAATATGAACATTTTACTCATCATTTCCCCGAAATTCCTCGATTTCGAGATGTGTTAGGTGCACTCGCCCAAGCCAATACCATAGCCCCATCACTACCAACAGATGATGGGTCTAAAACCATTTTTTATGTCATGAGGGAAGAATCTTCTTGCTCATATCCCTCTTATGGTCCCTCAATCTCCCTCCATGCACAAAGGTAACCAAAATCAATGGCACCCCAACGTACCTTCATTTGCGCTTTAGGCGACGAACTAAACCATTTCATACACCAATGCCCCGAGTTATGGGCATCTAGGAGGTATTACCCTAACCTACACCCCAACCTGAGCAACAAACCCAGACACTGGCATCCTAATTGCCACATTTGTTCAGGAAACCATTATACCCTATGTTTCTCTCACCTTTCCCAATTCCACGAATTATAGGGATTCATGCAATGATTCATCGTTGAGAACTCTGATCTAGTCAAACCAGATACCCAATCCCCGAATAACACCACACAAATGGGAGATGACAGATCTAGGTCCATATTATGTGTATTTGAGGACAAAATACCGCTTAGGCCAAAGTCATGCACCCATGAATGTGTCCACTGCCACCCCCATCAGTATGGATCTAGAAGGAATACAAAACGACCTCAAGCCACTTTGTCAAAATCACCCCACATGTGCACCCTATGTGATAGACCTAACCAACTACTAAATCAATGTCGAGAATTGGGAATGATTACAATTGTCTTTTGCTTGTTGGTCCATACTCTTCGACCTAAATGCACTAGACATTCACGCCATCAGTGTCACATCTGCTCTCAAGAACAACATACGTGGAACTATTAATACCTTCCATGTTTTCAAGCAACATGAGTAATATTGAAACAACTTGACATTGGTAACGCACCTAACACTGATACTAATATACAGAGGTTGCCGACACCCAATATTTCCCCACCTCATGATACCAACCAAGTGTCATCGTCTCATGCTATGGATGATATTGACACCCACACCATTTATAGTGTTAGCACTAGCCCTATGTGCAATATTTGCACAACTCTCATAGTTTTTAGAGGTGCCATATGTTGCAAACATTTAGACAATTTAGGATTCAACATCAACCCCATCACTAGGAAGAAAAATTTACCCCTTAGACACCACCCAGGTTGCAAGAACTTCCTCCCACTCATTATCAACCTGCCATTATGAAAGTCCTACCACCACCTAATGCTGATGACACACAACATCACGTACGATTCATTTCCTTATCCATAGGAACCATGATTTGTGATGTCTACTCATCATTATTTGGTGTCGAGACTACTAAACCCACAACACCTGTGGTACCACCATCGACGGTGCAGAGCCATCCCATCTGCACATTATCAACTTCGTTAGGTTCTATGACATCAACCACTGGATCATATTCTTACTTTTCGACCAACACAACTAGGCCTGAAATCCAACCTCAAGGCCCTGCACAACCTAATTCGACATTAGATAATATTTTTCACTCAGACGAATATATTTTAGAAGCCATGATGAAACCCGAATGTCCATGGGATGCCATGCACAATCGCTCGTAATTTATACCTGAAAAAGAATTTGTACCTACTAATGCACTTATTCTTGATATTTGCGCCATAGAATCAAAAGACTTCCTTCCTCCAGGATAGGTATATTGGTTTAAGAATCCCATCCCAACACCAGATGCATTTGAGGAAGGGAACATGGAAAATATTTCACCTACGATTAAGGTCAATATTTAAAACAAACCTGGCAAAGTTGAAGAGATCTCATTGGGGGTGGCTTGCTCTCAGGATGAGGTGGCCTCATACATTGCATTGTTCCAATAATATAGGGATATATTTGCATGGGCTTACTCTAAAATGGCAAACATCAGTCCCACCATTGTATAACATTATATTGACACTTAACCTAATGCCCACCTTGTCAGGCAAAAACAACATCAATTACACCCCTCTAAGGTAGAAGCGATCAAGCAGGGAATGAGAAACTCCATAAAGTTGGTCTCATCTATCCTATCACTTAAATATTGGGTTTCTAACCATGTACCTGTCATGAAAAAATAGGGCACCGTACGATTTTGCACTGGTTTTCGAGATTTGAACAAAGTGTGTCCCAAGGAAAATTACCCTAAGCCATTCATCAACCAAGTTATCGATGCTTGTGTAGGTCACAAGGCCCTATCCTTCATGGATAAATTCTCTAGGTATAATTAGATTCAGATTCGCCACACTTACCAATATAAAACAAACTTCACAACCCCATGGGGAACATTTTCATATCTAGTGATGCCCTTTGGCTTAAAAATGTTGGGGCCACCTTCTAGCGATCCATGAATTATATCTTCCATGATCTGGCTTATCTCATTCTCAACTATTTGGAAGACCTTACTGTACGATCCAAAAAGTGCGATGACCATTTGGAGGACCTTCACCTAGTGTTTCAAAGATGTCGATAATATAACCTATGCTTGAACCCTCTCAAGTGTGTATTTTGTGTTAACGCAGGACGACTACTAGGATTCATCGTTTCCCAACAAGGTATTAGAGTTGACCCTCTCAAAGTATAGGCCATCAAGGAATTTTCACCTCCAAAAACTTTAAAGCAGCTCCAAATCTTGTAGGGTAAGGCCAAATTTTTATTCTGATTTGTTCCGGACTATGCCACCAATGCACACAACTTATTGCACCTGCTTCGTCAAGATATCCTTTTCCACTGGGACCAAGAGGCACAAGACTCATTTGAAGCCCTAAAAGATGCATTGTCTCAGGCACCGTTGATTAGCCCTCCTAACCATAACAAGGACTATACCCAATACCTCACAGCATCTGAAGTAGCCAGCACTGGGGTGCAAGTCCAAGAAGGACCTGATAATAGAGAGAACATAATCTATTACGTTAGCAAGAACCTCTCAGGGCCTGTGTTGAAGTATGAGCCAATCGAAAAGACAACATTAGCCCCTATCCATTGTGTACAGAAGCTTCGACATTACATAATATTATGAACAACTACCGTAGTAGAAAATATCAACCCTATGCGATACTTTCACACTCGTCATATGATGAACCACAAATATGCTCGACGGGTCATTATTATGCAATAATTCTATCTTCGGTTTACCTCCCCCAAGAGAAATAAGGCCCTTATCATCTCCGAGTTCATTAATGATCTCCCAACAGAGACCGAAGGATCCCCCGTAATGATACATTCTCCGATGAACATATGTTCTTAATATCAACGGATGACCCCTGGTACGACAACATCCTCCTCTTTTTACGAACTCAGAAATTCAAACCTTATCTTACTCGTGATGACCAGAAGCGCATATGCCACCATGCCCCCCGTTACCTCCTTCTGGGGGATGTCCTCTATCGACGAGGCTGTGATGCCTCCCTCATGAACATGCCAAGCAGGTCTTAAATGAAATCCACAAAGGGGATTGTGGTGGCTACCTTTGAGGGATACCCACCACTCAAAAATTCCTTTGTGTCAGTTATTTCTATCCCACCCTATTTTATGACTGCATTCAAGGAGTCAAGATATGTGATTGGTGCCAAATATACACTCATAAGACGTGATCCCCACTAGCTCTCGTACACTCAATCATCTTTGTCAGCCCCTTCTGCAAATTGGGCATAAACTTCATGACCTGCAACCCCCCATCATCAGGAAACCATAAGTACATCGTGGTTTTCGTCGACTACTTCACCAAATCGGAAAATGCCATGCCCACATATAATAACACTGCAGAAACCGTTGCACGATTTTTCTTTAACCATATCATAACACGATTCGGTGTTCCCAAGGATTTGGTATACGATCAAGAAAACATTTCAAGAACGAAATATTTCAAGAGTTATCCTAACACCTTGGTTTTTCCCATGAGTTCACTTCCCCATACTACCCTCAGTCCAATGGCCAGGTAGAAGTTGTCAACAAAGTCCTCAAAACGATGTTGCAGCATATGGTGAACAACCATAAAACCAATTAGCACCATATGGTTTTTTCAGCCCTATGGTCATATTGCACAGCAGTCAAAGCATATATAGATTTCACGCCCTTCCAATTAGTCTATGGGGTCAAATTTTTCCTCCCCATTGAGTGCGAGATCCCTACCTTGCACTCATCTATCAAACTTCTCATCAACACTATACCTTTAGAACAAAGGTTGGTATAGTTGTAACACATCGACGAAAGTCGATGATAAGCTATCCATCATAACAAAGCACAAAAAAAGTGGACGAAAGCCACTGTTGACCGCAATGTTTCCCCCCGGTCCTTTACTAAGGGGGAGTTAGTCCTTCCTTACAATGTTTCCAAAGAAGCGTTAGGACCAGGGAAATTTGAGACAATATGGAAGGGCTCTTACATTCTCAAACATTGCCTCCTCAAGGGGGCATACATATTAGCAGATCCTAATGGGACTTGCCTCAAAGATCTCCTCAATGGGATACATCTAAAAAAAAAAATCATCCATAACATTGTAAATATACCTAGAATGAAAATGTATGCACCATGACTTTTTTTATGATGACCAATTCATGGTGGATACACTCTAAAACCTTTCTCTCATCATGTGTCACAAATGGATCATTCGCCAACCTATCACCACAAGTTCACTGATGGTGCTTCTCTATGGTCGCAAAACCTCGTTGCAACAATTTGATCCATATACTCTCCCAACCACACACCATGTCTCACCAATGAACTATGTATAGCATCGGCTACCAACAATCAAGCTGAGTACGACGTCGTCATAGGCCTCTTGGTCGATGCCTCTCATCTAGGTATCAACCACCTGCATGCATTCCTTGATTCCAAGCTTGTTGTATCACAGTTGAATAAAACCTTCAAAGTTCATGATCCATGCCTCGTTCGGAAATATTTGCATGCAAAAAGGTTAGCCCGTGGTTTTGATTATATCACATTTATGCATATACCAAGAAATCAAAATCATATAGTTGATCGCATAGCTAATCAAATCCTAGACTGTCATGCATCACATATATATCACCATCAAGAAACATAAGCATCAACATAATATCCATCGCATAAATGCATACATACATCACATGTATAGAAGCATGCACATCAAGACACATCATAGGAGTCGTAAAAAAATCACATCTCGTATATGTATATTAGTACAATATATATATATATATATATATACATCCCTTCGCTCAAGTCCAGGCAAAATAGGTCATAAAAAATGGGGGAGCATCATCATAATTGGTGCTTTCCCTAGTACATACAAAAAATATATCTAGGGTTGTGCCCCTGCACCCCCTGCCAAAGGTCCCACTACTGCATTTGGTACAAGGAGGGGACATGCAACAACTACTACCATCATGAAGTGATGAAGAGTCAGACATTGTGCTCTGTCGTGTGCCAGAACCATCTCCACGACCTCCTCCCCCAAACCAGTCCATATCTCCTCAGGAATCCCTCACGCTACAGTGATTGCTCGACCCCATGCATCCTTTGAGTCCCTCAGATGAGCCTTTGTAGCCGTTGCTCGAGCCTCTACTACCTCATCATGCTCCCACACCTTGATCATCTCCGTTGGGGTGGAGGAGCTACCTCCCTCTCTAGAGGGACCACCAATCTCTAGTCAATGGCACTACACCAATCTCTCAGGCTCCTCTTGAGCCCTGACATCTCTCCATCATTGTGGCACAACAATTGCACCAAAAACACCCATGCAGTGAGGATATTTGCCTATCAAGTAGGCCAATGGTCATCCGCGAGGTCCCACATGTGCAATAAAACACACATAGTATCAACATCCTCAAAAAATGCATCATATCTATACATGTAAAAAAGCACAAATGAAAAAATCACAAATCACATACATGTTGGCCCCCAAGCATCACCAAGAGGAATCCCCATGTTTGGATCGCCCCTAAAGTCCACACCGCGATAGGGGTACTCTAAAATAACTTTAGGGTTGGATCTAAATCAACCCTCCACAATGATGTTCTAATAACACCCCACCACACCACAACCAATCCATGACATCAATGGAGCCCATCGCCTAATCTGTGGGTCTCCAACAGGACCTAGCGACACTATTAAAAAAGGTCGGAGCATCACTACCCTCTCGTACAAGGTTTCACATAAAATGCTCACGAATAAAAAGCTCTATGCCTAAACCTATTGCACTTGTGTAAGCTGGGACACCATACCCCTATACACAAAACCGACGGAGTCAAAGAAGTGGCCAGCCTACAATCTTTGCAACACTGCAATCTGAGGTCTCGACACTTGATGAGCTGCTGCAGACCCGGTAAGCCATACAATCATTGCCATAGTAGCCACAAGATCTATGATAGAAGTAGTGTGAATACACGCCTCATCAATAGGCTTGGGACGATAATGGCCCTATGCCCATGTGTGAATATCTACATGCCCAGTCAGCAAAGATAGCTATAAGACCTCCCCATGAGGAACCAACCCAGTAATGAAGTATACATCTACCTCAACATAAATAGGTAGATCAACTCATCTAATGATGAATATCTGGCGCTCCACATCCAAGTGTCAGATTAGAAACCGTAGGAATTCATCTTACAACCTCAGAATAGGGTTATGAAGAAACTTCATCAAACCCCAACCTGCTAGAGTCCTACTAGCATCAACATCCCCCACAATTTCTATGCACAGAGGCTCCCAATCGCAATCTCTCTACAACATGCCCATCCTACCATCAAGGATGTCAAAAGTAAAAAAACAGCCTCTTAGGTTGCCAAAAATCATTCTTAAACATCGACGTGTTTATACAAATAAGAGGCATGCAGGTTGTGCATTTGTTTCTTGAACAAAGGTGTGGACCACATGTTTATTGAACCACTAGTCATGGTGATGTCAGATACTGGGCTGCGCATCTACTCATTGAGTAGACAATTTGTCCAAACGCCTGTTCTCATTACAAGCACACAGATGGTGTGACCTTACATGATTTAGTCATGGGGTCGTCCAACTAACAACCCCATGGATTTTCCGCCCTAAGCCGCGATGTAAGCTTGTCTAAAAAAAGACACCCGCGGAGGCTCCATTGGTATCTCAAAGAAACTCGTGAAGGCCGCATGACTGAAACTCAGTCGCCCGAGCAGTCAAATTGTTTTACACTAAAAAAGTTGTATAGGTCACCCCTGTATGACCTACCTAACCTAGTTTACCAAAATGACTAAGTTAGGGTTGTGTTCTAACCTGCCTCTCTTAGCATGCTACCTGGGTGCACAGGCTAACTGTAATGGCAAGAAATAACTCCTAGAACAACTTTTACCTCCCAAAATAGAAAGTAAAAATGATGTGGCATCTGGCCCACTTTCCCCTATATATCGCCCTATTTGTCATCTTCTAGAACCCAGTACAAGAGTTCTCAACCTATGTTTTCAAAACCGTCACAGACACAAGGGTCAAGATCACATCATCTTCATCATGGTACCCTTCGTTCCATTTTAACCCCAAACTCATATTTGTGCTCACCGCACGCTCATAGTACCACTTCAGGTGCGCCTCTCCTATTCTTCAATTCAACTTATTTAGCCCATTTCAGCTTACATATGTGTCCACATCAGTCAATAGAGCCTCCCTACTCATGGATCACCTTGTGTTATAGACCCCCCACATTTTATTTGGAATCAATGACCATCTACTCCAGCCTGGGAGCCATCTCACTTGCATGCCTTGAATATTAGCCTCATTCTTCTCTTCTTCACTTATTCTTGACCAACCCTACTCCCGGGCCCCCTAATTCATTTACAATGGATAAAGACAAATGCTCTCTCGCATTCTACATTGTGCCTATCATCCCTCCATATAGCATAAGCTCATTCGCATCACTTCATCCTCATCATAAACCCAGCACCAAGGCAAACCATTGGGGCCCCCACCCTCTGCAAAATACACTTTATCTCCATCATCATGCATGCCACTTTTTTCATGGGGCATTCATCTCTGTGTATGTACATCCCAAACCGCCTTTACATTTTTTTTACAAGCGTACATTTTTTTTTTTAGGAAAATGTTTCCCACTCATATTTTCATGCCTTTAACCCGATGACAGTCCCTAGTCACCCTTGATCAGAGCTCACCAATAATCCACATTCATTCACACTCTTCATGCTAGTCAGAACATACTCACACCTACCCTATATGTCCTATCAACTCCAGGGAGGGCCACTCCTCTAAGAAGAATTGTTTTGACTACCGCCACTAGAATTATAGCTTCGACCTCGGGAAAGTTGTCCATATCCATTTATATTTTCAACTTTCATTATCATGCCTGGTTGACCCACCTTATTACAATATGTATCAGTACACATATTGATTTCCTGAATCAACATTTCGGGTGGTTGATGCCTTTTTCCTGTCGACTTCAACACCCATCTTCCAAGATCGAGGTAGCACCTTGGGTTCTCTCCCCCCCCCCCCCCTTTAAGGGACATCCTTAGGTGGCATAGTGGGAATCACTATTTCCCATTGATGTCATCGGCCCCCCTGACATTTGACACCGACATGCACTCTCATGTCAAGTTGGTATCATACTTCATGACCGTTGCAGTTCTCTCATTTAGTCGAAGACCCACACATCACTTAGCACCCCATGCAACAATGATTACATTTTGATGTGTGGGAGGTACCCACAGTCGAAGACCCATTCATCCACAAGAACCTCATTCGAGAAGTTCTTCACCTTTTATGATGCATGGAGGCACCTAGTTCGGTCTATTTGTGGAAGAGGCTCTCCTGCAGGCATCAAAAATTATCATCATCAACTATCATCATGTCAACCATTCCAACACTTACTTGACACAAATATTTCCTATCTAATTGTAAGAAATAGTCACTAGTCATCATAACAAGCATGGGACGTGCCCAACTCTTATAAACACTTTTTTTCTTCAGAGCGTGGTTATATTTTATCCTCAGTTAAGGTTTTTCCCCACTCATCTCTACAACAAGTTATTCACTCTATTAAGAAGTTGATCAGACTCTCAGTCAGGGAATAAAATGTGATGTATTTAGGCTATACATTTTCTCCTAACCTCATACATTAAGGGGAAAATGTTAACACTAGAAAATTGTACACATATTTATACAATCCAAAAGATGCCCAAAGTCATCTAACAAAACGTACAGGTGAAGATTTCTAGTTGAAGACATTATGAAAGTTCAAAAATTAATTTCTCCTAAGGTCTAATGTATATTGAACTGAAAATTTATGATTGTGTGCCTTTCCCTTCGATAGTCGCGTGACAGTGTGACATTTCCTTCGAAAGCCGCACAATCAAAGAAAAGTCTGACTTAACAATTTGGAGACCAATTCCCACACTTGGAAGATGATTCCCTGACATGTTCTAGCCAAGGACAATCGAATTCGAGTTGCCTTGAGGATATGAAACCCTCAAAGGAATCCTCTTGTCCTACTCATAATTCATTTTCATTCATGAACTGAGAGAGGGAATAGAGATTCAAAAAAATCTATATAAATAAGCCATGGGAAAGCCAAAGGGAAGACAATGTTATATTGGAAAAATTGCTATCAGAGAAGCCCTTCATTTCATTGTTGAAGCAGAAGAAGCAGAGCACTATTGTGTTGGAAGAATTGCTTCTTAGAAATCCATCACTCTAGTGCAGAGAGGATTTCACAATTGAGAGAGCCTTGATACTTCTTGGATAGAGAGGAGAAGCTTGCAAAGAGAGTGAAGAAAGGAACCTCCTTGCTGAGGATTTTTTAGCACCATATCTCAAATAATTCTCTTCAAGTGTTTAGTATTCTACTATTTGTATTCATCCTCTACCACTAGCTGTCAATAAAGGGAACTATTTTCCATAATTGTGTTGACTTGTTTGCTTCATTAAGCATTATTTATGTGTTTATCTCTTTGTTTTAGTTTATGTTTCTATACGCATTGTTTTCACCATTTTCAATGCTTTGTTTCTTCATGCTTGTCCACTGAAAACAACCAGATTAGTTTTTCTTTGTAGGGAACAACCAACTACTAAGAAGGTGTCTTTTGGTACCCCATTGCTACAAACACTACAAAATTTTGTTAAACCAAAACTTTGATATATCATATATATATATATATATATATATATATATATATAATATATTATATATATCTTCTAATGTTTCTTATGGTTATATCATTTCATTCAACATTATGTGATGTGTATTGAATTAATTTACATGTGTTGTAAATGTCTATCTAAAACATGATTAACAAGTGCATATGTGAATGTATTTAGATTTCTATAAATTTGTTGATACTGGATGAAACCAAAATATCTTTCCAGAAGGCGAACCTTCATGAACATGCGAAATATAGTTGGACTTCTAACCGAATAGACATTAGTCATTTGCATTACTATAAGTTGTGAGTCAAGTTTGGTGACTATACGATGGATACCATGTGAAATAGCATCAGACAATAGTTCGATCACTATGATATACTCAACGATGTTTTTGTAGAGTGGCTGATATAAATGCCTTGTAAACTCACTAACTTTCCATTTGGAGCATATATAGCCCAAGTTTTGGAAGAGAGGTTTCGAGTACTATGACTAGCACCATCAACATAACCAACATATGGTTTGAGGCATGCCAACATATGCAAACCAAATGTAAACAGGATTTATAGGAACCTAGGGAACTCTGAATGGAACGCACTGAAAACACACACAATCACAATGATATACAGTATGTATACATTGCACTACACAAAAACGCAAGCATAGTATTTTTTTAAGTACAAATAATTTAGGTTGTGCCAAGGGAACTCCATCAAAATCAACTAGATCATAGGCCCCTTTAGCAAGAACACGTTTGACAATATATGGACCCAGCCACGTTGGCTCGAACCTCCCTGATCCTAATTTATCAGGTTCTTGATTATATAACAAAACAAGGTATCCTTCTAAGAATACACAAGGCTTGACACTTTTATCATATTGCACCTTGATATGTTTCTTATTGGCTTCGTTAGCCATGGAGACATCATGTCGAGTTTCATCTAAGCGCGTCAAATGTAAGAGACGTTCTTCTTTTGCGAAAGTGGTAGGGAGGAGTTCGACAAGTTTGAGGGATGGAATTTCACTTTCAAATGGAAGGATTTCTTCCAAACCATAGGCCAATTGGAATTGTTTAAATATAGTACCCATCCCGACAGAGGTTCGGTATGCCCACAAGGCCGCATAAAGAATGAGCTATTAGTCTGATTTATGGAACCCTATCATATGTTGAAGCATTGTTTTGAGAACTTTATTAATTGCCTTAACTTGCTCGTTTTCCTGAGGGTAGTAGGGAGTGGAACTTTCATGGGAAAATCCCAACTTGGCGGTCAATTTTCACATCATATGATTGCGAAAATGTTTTCCATGGTTCATAACTATAGCTTGTGAAACCCCAAACTGCGCAATGACATGGTTGAAGAAAAATAAAGCAGTTGTTTCATTGATATTATTATATGTAGGCATGGCCTCGTCCCATTTGGTAAAATAATAAACTGCTATGAGTATATAGCACCCTCGACCGAGTGAGGGTTACATGTCATGAAATCAATGCCCTATTTCACAAAATTACCAACGACGATAACATGATGCAAAGGAGTAGGCGGAGCACGGATCTTTCAGTCATAAATCTAGCATGCATGAAACGTCTGGACAATGAGGATACAATCGTGACATATGGTGGGAAAAAAGTAACCAGCACGTAAGATCTTTTATGCGTTGGCATATCTAGACAAATGACCACCACATGCCTTTGAATGGAATTCATTTAAGACTTTCTTAGCCTCCTCATGAGTGAGGCACATTCAAAAAATTGTATCAATACCGTGGCAATAGAGAGTGTCACCGTTTATAATATAATGTTTGGCTTCATATCGAATATGTCACTAGTCAAAGCAAGAGGTATCAGACCAGAAAGTATGGGTCTGGAGATATATGAGAATGTTTCCATACCATGGGTCACATGAAGAGATTAGAAACAATGAATCGTCTGGAATAGAATCATTGGATATCGTTTCAATTTCAGAATTAGGAAGGTCATAAATTAACTCAACCAAAACTAGGGATTTCTTCGACTTGGATTTGATGAATTTCAAATCAAACTCGTGTAGGATGACAATCCGCTTAAAATATTCCCCCCAATAAATGTCGTGAGAGGATGTACATCATGGGGCTACATTCTGAAACGACCATAGTTTTGTGAAGTAGTTTGTAATGGTGAAATCTCTGGACAACATGAACAACTGCCAAAGCTAACTTCTCAATATGGGCATACTTGACTTCGATATCATTGAGATTATGACTCAAGTAATAAATAAGATGTTCAATTCCTACATCATCCTCCTGAGCCAATACCATAGCAATGGTAGTACTTGCAACGGCAAGGTACATGAAATAACCGCATTGGTAATCAAGGGGGTATAACAAAGATATCTGAATTAATACATCTTTCAAGGCATCGAGCACCTTTTGAGAAGTGTCATCCCAATGGAAGGCAGCCACTTTCTTTAGAAAGAGTAAATCCTTTTGTTAATTCAACGTAATTGGGAATGAACGTTTAAAGAAAGTTAGCCTTCCCTTGGATTCGTTGAATCTAAAGGAGGGAAGAAGGAATAAGCAGATCAATGATCTCCTGAACTTTCAAGGGATCAATACGAATTACTTGTTTTGATACAACAAATCCGAGAAGATGACCGAAGTAACACAAAACACACATTTGTGCAGATTGAGTTGAATGTTATAATGTCTACATCATAAAGATGGCCCTAAGATGCATTGGGTGATCAACCTGATGGCATGAACGAGCAGGAAAATCTTCCAAATAAGGTTGCACGATATATTTGATGTTGTGAAAGGTGTAATTCATCACCCTCTCAAATGTAACCCTAATATTATTTAACTGAAAGGGATATTTTTATACGTGAATGTGCCCCAGGGATAAACGAATGCATTTTTTGTGTTGGTCTACTGAGAGAATATTGATTTTATAATAACCGGAAAAACCGTCCATAAATGAAAATATATCGCAATCAACACAATCATTAACGATCTGGTCGATGAACGGGATGGGATAGTTGTCCTTCAGACAAGCACGATTGATGTCCGAATAATCAACACACACACGGATTGTTCCCTATTTTTTCATAACGAGAACTATATTAGATACCCAGACAGTTAAAGGTATGGGATAGATGAAACCAGCTCATAGAAGTTTTTCAACTTTAGTTTTGATAGCAACGACCTTCCTGGGATGAACAAGGTGAAGACATTGTTGCACTGGTTTAGCATCAGGATACGTTTTAATTTCATGCACAACGATGTTTGGATCGATATGAGACATTTTTTCATATGACTAGGGAAAAGAATCTATGACTTCCATGAATAGGTCTTTATAATTCTTGACCTCATCAGGAGAGAGCGAGATGCACCAATATGTAGTTTTTTACAATGTTGGGTTTAATTGAAATTTCGACAGGGATGGTATCTTCAATGTTCAACAATTTCTTCTTAAAATCAACATCATAAATGGACGCGGAATTCATAGATAAGTCAATGATATTAGGTCGATAAATCTCATTAAGTGTTGGGCAATGAAGCCCCCATAGTGAGTTTTGGGGCTTAAAGCTCGAGTTTTGGTCCATGTAATGTAAAGATCCCGTAAAATGCAGGCGTGGAGCACAAGGGTCTAGGGTAGTCTGCCCTAAAATATTGTAATTTAATGTAGAATGTGTCGGCCTACCCATGGTCCTCGGACCATGGGAATGTATAAATAGAGTGAGGCTTTAAGTGTAGAAGGCATCTTTTGACTTGGATCTTAAGTGTTATGGTTTCTGGACTAAGGAATTCACTCTGATTCTGTAAGTTTGAATCTGGGGATTATAGTAGAGGGTAGATGCTCTGCAATTGAGTGCACAGAGGCCTGGAAGTGTCTATAGCTATGTGCGCGAACCCCTGCAGCTGAGTTTGCAGGGCGAAAAGGGATTGTAATGAAACAAAAGTTTAATAAAAGATACTTGGATTCTAAAATATTGTGTATATGCTCATAGATCTATATGTTCAAGCTGCTCTTTACAGTTTATGTTTGCGCGCATTTGTTATGAAGGTTGAATAGTTGATAAAGACTCGTGGCCTTACAAAATTAAGTTAGATCTATAATAATAACACCATAAGGGTAGAGAATCCAGACCCCATTGCTTTGTTCTCTGTACCAAGATACACCTGCGCTGAATGGTGCAAGTGCGCCGGGTTGGTTTGCGAACTTCCCAGACCTTATCAGGACATCCCTAGGGTGCGGAAACCTGGTTCCAGCACCCTCCCATACTACCTTGGGTGAGACCTCAATCCACGCTCCGCGGACTGTTGCCGAAAGGGCCAGTAGTATCAGGATTTGGTTGGCTAAACTCACTGCTGAACCTGGGTTAGGCCCCAGGTAGCCAACAAATGGTTCCATTGTCAGGACCGGGATTTGCCTAAGGGATGTCTAATGTCAGAACACTGGAACCCCATGAAGAAGGAAATTGAAGAGTGGCTGGATCAGAAGCTTCACGAGTTCGTGATATAGGAAAACAGGACTCCGCAGATATCAGAGAAAAGGTGGCTGGATCGTTACGTGTATATAGAAATCCACGAGGTCTTCTTCACATCCTTTTCTTTTGAACTGCATGAGTGGATCATGAGGCTAGCCGACAACAAGGGAAGATACAAGCTTGATCAACCGATAGTGTGGACTCCGAAGTTAGTGAGCAAACTAGAGGCATCAAAGGAAAATATCATGAGAGTTGTGGGCCACTGGCTTGACCAGATAATAGGGGGATTCATCACTTAGTTCGCGGTAGACACAGCCGTGAGTTACACCGAAGCAGAGCGACGGTTTCTCAAAGGACCGCGAGGTAAATACATTAGATTGTTGAACACCTGGATTAAGATGGTGTTATGTGAAAAGAGGGTTATGCAAATACATTAATGGTTGGAATGATGCGGAGCAGAAAGATCTACAAAGGGATCGAAGGGTTAGGAAATAATCCCTTAATTTTACCTTCACGAGAAAGCAAGGAGGAGCGTGCTCAGGTTTCTCCAAGAAGTGCGATCAATTTGATAAGGTAGCGCATTCCGCATTTATCACCTCCACTGATGCCATCACCCACTTCACCTACTTCACCTCCATCTTCAATCACCCCACCTCCACCAAACCCACAGTTCAATATGGAAAGCGCGATCAAGCTACCCGTATTCAGAGGAGTAGGAAATGAGGACCCAGATTAGTTCTGGTTTATGGTGAGAGCAATATGGGAAGCACAAGGGGTTACAGATGATAACATCAAGAAGGCTACATTGGTGACCACACTGCAATATTGCACGTTGACATGGTATATCAAGCACTTCAATGATCATCCAAATGTAGGGATAGCAGAGATCCAGATCGCGTTGACCAGAGAATTTAGCAGGCCGAAATCTGAGACGCAATCAATTATTGGGTTCAAATAAATCGCAATGCTTTTGGGCGAGACCCCCTAGGATCTAGATTAGTGACTGAAGAGTATGATCCGTGAGGCTAATATGATGCTCACAGATGCACAGCACATCGCATGGTTTGTGGCATCCCTGACACCGCACCTAAGGACAGAGCTGTCACAATAGAAGCTTTCAACCCAGGCTGAAGCATTGGAGATGGTGATGAGATTGCATGAAACTCCAATACAGGATCCTGAGTTGGGGGTTCAACAAATCCATGTGCAACTACAAAACCTATGCTTGGAGATGCAGAGTTTGAAGTAGGATAGGGCACCGTGACCAAAAGCGCGCGAAGAGGTATGGTGCATAAAGTGTAAAGGCCAAGGCCACGACAAGAATCATTGTCCAGTATTCGAAAAATACCTAGCAGGAGGGGGACCAATGCCGTTGAGACCAGAGGCACATGCAGGACCAAGGAAGGCACCCCCACTCTAGTGCATGATCTATCAGGTGGGAGGAAAGCACACAACAGACAACTGTCATTTGTTGCAAAAGTATACACAGACCCCCAGCAGCTGTTTTGTAATTTTTGTAGATCAGTAGGCCATGATGAGCGTACGTGTCGCAGCTACAAGTTAATGATGGAAAAAACCCCAACATATAGAATGCAGACGGAAACGCAAGGCCTCGACTCAGCCACAGGGATGGTGCGCACTGGATTTCAAGGTTGAGGTTGAGGACGAGGAGGAATGGGACCAAGAAGGGGCCACGAACAATTAATATGTTACAATTGCGAAGGGTCAGGGCACTACGCTCGTGATTGTACCAACCCAACAAGAATATCTTGTTCGTACTATGAGCAGTTTGATCATGAACCGGTGGATTGTCCTACATTAATCGCCTGAATGCATGAAAAAGGAGTACTCCAGCCTCCTCAAACTCAGAACATTCAGATGATGAAATCTGAACCCCGTGATGAAGATCCCAACGTGAACATGGTGCTCAGAAGCGACGCGACCACAGGGGAAGATAAGGGGAAGCAGCTCGAGGAAGCAACATGGGTTCATAAGGCTCCTACAAAGGAACTTGAGTTTGACTTGAAACGCTCAAAGGAGACATTTATGGAAGCTAAGAAGAGCTTCACGGAAGCCTCCACTTCAGGTAGTAAGGAGTAATCAGAACTGGGTATGGATCCTTCCATGCTTACTACCTTTCTAGAGACCTGCATGAAGCTGTTGTGGGATAATAAGGCGGTTAAAGGACCACAAGAGTTGATCACTAGGTGCGCGAGGTCAGGAGAGCCGCGCATAGTCCGGAAGTTAGGAAAGCATACATTGCACACTAGGAGAGAGATGAAACTGACGGCGCAAATTTGTGAATATGAAATGGATCAGGTTATCTTGGACCTGGGGTCGGACGCGAATGTCTTACCTAAGCAAACCTGGGAATGCATGGGCAGGCTCATGTTGCAGTGGTTCCCTATTCAATTACGAATGGCGAACCAACAAAAGATCGTGCCCATGGGAAGGTTGCAAGGAGTGACAGTTGCTATTGAAGGTGCGAGCACACAAACAAATTTTGAAGTGATAGAAATCGTCGATGATAGTAATCCTTATCCCGCGTTGCTAGGAATAGACTGGGCCACGAATATGAATGGGGTCATCAATCTGAAGAAGAGGCAAATGATATTCTAGAAAAAGTCACTACGCGTGGTAGTCCCATTAGACCCATTCGAAGGGGCGCACTACAATGAACCTGCGTGCGATGATGACAACGACGATGAGCTGGATTGCATTTACCAGATAACGGTGCAAGACCAGGGTTGGGTAAACCCGACAGCAGATGGGAGAATCTCATGGGAGCACGACAGTTCCTGTACTTCGGATTTAGATGAAGAAATAGAATGTTGGCAGAACCGTTGCACGAAGTAACCACGCTGAATTTCAACATGATGATTAGATCACTACGGCACGTGATGACTGAAGCAAGGGAACTGCCAACATATGATGGGGTAACAAGAGTGGATGAATCCTTTGACAAATTCGATAGTGCAATACCGAAACAGCAGAAATACAGTGCATTAGAATGGGTGTTGCACATGACACCCGCACGATGGGGGAATACACATCAGAAGACTATGGGGAACTGGTACGAATGTAGAAGACGGATGCGCTTATGGTGTGGAAGTCCCCAGCATCGAACGCAACTAGGATCACATGTGAATTTACTGGGCTATTTGCTGGAAGGTCAAAGTTACTGGTGGTCGAAGTTTTACTGGGCTACTGCTGGGTTGAAGTTTCTACTAGGTCGAGGATTCTACTGGATCAAAGTTTCTATTGGGTTGAAGTTTTTGCTGGGCTACTTGATCTGAAATTGGATTAGGTGATTTATTCCTCTTCTCCAAAATCAAATAAAACAAAACTTAGGACTGTGTCGACACTTTGCAAGCATAAAAATGGGTCTTGAAATAACAAGTTTATTCAATGTCTCTTCAAATATAAATTAGTCTTCATATGTAACTGAATGTAATGAACATAACACACATAGTCCATGAAGACATAACGAAGAGAAAGAAAAAAGTTTTTTGACGGAGTTCACCCCTCCAGGGCTACATCTCTGGGCTTGTCAACATGACTATACCACTCATATATTCAGTATCAATGAAGTACATAAACATTTTTACAGGTAAATAAGTGACTATTACCACTACAAGGTCATGTTCTCCTACAAACAACTCACACAATGCTAACAACTCAAAACATTTCCTTCAAAGATGGCATACTTCAACTGAAATGAGCTAAAAAAATCATGTGCATGCTTCAATTCCATATTGAAACATATAATCAAAACCTCATGATAAGAGAAGTTGAACCTGGGTTGAACCCTGCTAGTTACAACTGCTGCAGTAGCCTTCTAGAAGTGAGAATACCCCTACAAGGTCTTCTCCATGCCCAAAAACTTCCCAAAACTACTTCCAAACCCTAACTGATCCATAAATATTTAGTCTTGAACCTGAAAAAATACCTTGTATGTGTGCTCAAATCAGAAAATAGAGGTTACCAATGGATTCAAAACATCCAAAAACCCCTAAGCAGCCCCTTTCTGAGCTCAATTTGGATGAAAATTCCAAAATTTATGAGCTTCCAAGCTCTCTCATGAACTCCTATGTTAACCATCCTACAATTCGACCTAAACCTGGCTTTAGCACCCCAAATGTCGAACTGGTGTGCAAATATGGCCTATAATCATGCCCGACAGGCAAAATTATCAGACACTTAAAATGTCCACTAACCCCCAAAATTCTGAAATTTATGGTTGTATGGGGACATGTGCCCAAGGGTTGGGTCTAACTGCCCATCCCCGTTAGCCGACCTCCAATGGTCTTGACACCTGGTCATGTTATGACATGTTTAGCACTTAAAACCTGGGTCTGGGGCCAAAATTTCCGCGTTCCCAAATTGTTGGAGGGCTCAGTCATGTGAGGGTCTATGTGAACTGGGCCTGGCACCTAGGGGTTGGACTCCTCCACCAAGGTTATATGGTTCTCCATATGTCTAAGGGCTGGGCCTTATACTCTGCCCATCCAATACGCTCCCACCTATGGTCATATGTGGCCTGTGTGGCTCGGGGTTGGCCCCCGATCCGCACCCTAGGGGCTAGCGCCCACTCCAAACTCTGAATGTGGTTCCATTGTTCTATGTTGAATGGGTTGTGACCATGGCTTAGGGATGGCGCTAAGCCCTAGCCCATAGTCTTGCCCCTTGATTTTGAGTGTGCAGATACTAGGTTTGGGGCTTATCCCCACCCCTAACTCCAAATTACAAATGCGCTCACATTTAAATGAAGGTCGAGACTTGTATGGAGTAAGAATCATAGCAGTGGCGTGGTGGCAGTGTGCCTTGGTGCTTGGTGCTTAGTCCTATGTTCGAATCATGTGGGGTGCTTCTGTCGTTAACCAAATTTTTAACTTTCCACCTGGAGGCCACGTGGCAGCGTAACATTAGCCCATGTGGCCTCCCACTATTGGTTCACCTAATTACACAATCAACCAGAAATAATAATAATAAAATTCCGAACCAACAATCTAGTAGTTTTGGAACAATCGCGAGAGGCCAAGGGGCAACCTGCCACTGGCCCAAAAATGCACAATCAACCTATCGCCTGCATTTTTTTTTACCTGTTTGGGAAAATGGTTAGCGGATGATAACTTGAGCTCCTGGTGTCGGATTGAGGTGAAATGAACATCATTGGATTCAGAATGACGGACACTTTGATTTGGCACCAGTTTCAACAAGTTATGGGCAGTTTCATTTTTTAGCATAAATTTGATCACCTGATCACACCTCCCCACTAGGAACTTTTGGACTCCAAAATTTTACTTCCCTAGTCAATATAAAGAGGCTAAAAGTTAAAATTACCCAAAAAATCAATCCAAACTGCAAAATTTTCAAGTGGTTTCCTTCAAACCCCAATCAAAGCACTTCATTTATGTTGGGTCCCTATAATACTAGTGATTACCCCATTACTATTGTAGTTGTACCCCTTATTAATATTGTTGTACCCCTATTGTCCCCATATTGTTATTACTGTGCCCCATAGAATCCCTCTATTGTTATTTTTGTGGCTTTATTATATTATTTGTTAGTTTGCAATGGGTTTTATTGTGACTCCTTAGAGCTAACCTATATATAGAAAGGAGGTTTTATCATTTTGAATCATCGAATAATTGTTCATTTGTGTAAAGTAAAGGGAGGTTGCCCCCTCGAAGAAGGGTTGAATTCTAAGGTGTTCAACTATATTTTCTATCTTTTTGTGAGCTGATTTCATAACATTTGGTATCAGAGCTTTGGATTCTAGGGTTTCGCTGCTCCAAATAGGTCATCGTGGCAATTTCACTATAACTTTTTTTCTGCGACGTTTCAGAAGCGAAAAAAAAAAACCCATTTGAGACAAAATCGCACTGAACCTCAAATCCGAATTTCAAATCTTTTTGTGCTATCTTTGCAGAGATATGATCTAAGGAAGTTGGTCTTTTTGTAGAATCCTAAATTACATTCCAAACAAGTGACCTGGGGAAAATCATCATAGCTTTCTCTTTGAGCATCGGACTGAAATTTCGTAAGAAGGTACAAAAAGAGGACGGACTGTATTTTCTTGTATATATTTTTCAGAGCCAAAGGTCGAAACAGTGACATGTGGCATGTCATACAATTTCGCTCTACTGAACTAGTCTATAATCAGGTCACTGTGGGAGGTCTGGCATAATGCTTCCTTGGAGAATCCAATTTGGCTCAGACTGGTGGCATTGGAAAGAGGATGCAGAGGGATACTAGAGGTCACAATTGCAGAACTTAAAGATTCGAAAGTACAGAGTTACAATCATTTCAAGATCGAGCTCCTAAAATCAAGAAAAAGCAAGATAAGGAAGTTTGATGGCAAGGATCTGGTAAATTGGATACTTCAAATGGAGCAATATTTTGATCTACATGGTGTACCATTGTTACAAAAGGTATGTATTGCAT
>APFE030032268.1:1377-71067 GCA_000404065.3 Pinus taeda | reverse complement strand
ATTGTTATTTTTGTGGCTTTATATTATTATTGTTAGGTCGGTTGGGTTATATTGTGACTCCTTAGACTCCTATATATAGAAATGAGGTTTTATCATTTGAATCATCGAAGAATTGTTCATTTGTGTAAAGTAAAGGAGGTTGCCCCCTCGAAGAGGCTAAATTCTAAGGCGTTCAACTATCTTTTCTATCTTTTTGTGAGCTGATTTCATAACAATTTATCATCCTCATGACCTGTTGTCCCATTAATAATTGAGCCAACATTCTCATCGTTGTTGCAGAAACAAAATATCAATGAGTGGAATCTTAACATTCTCTTTAAGCTCATATTTGCACAGATCCAAAAACACTTCATCTTGAAGTTTAAACAATTGAAGACAAACTTGAATCCATCTTGTAAATCATAAACAAAATAAATTTGCTTTAACGTCTTCAAGCTGAGCTTGTACATGAAAGGTATGATGCTGCAAATTTTTTCCATGATATGGTTGACCTTGCCTACATTACATAGTTATCTTATACAATCTTAGAAACAAATATTTAATTCACACAAGTTTCAAATCGAATACTTGTATCAGTGAACATAAGACAATTTGTATACAACTTTGAACAACAGTCTTGTACATTCACAAAAGTCCTTGAACATGTGGACTTATAACAAGTCAATACATACATCAATGAAAACATCTACTTGTTGAACATAGTGACAATAATTTTCACTTTACAAAAGTACCTAACAGGTAATGACAACAAGTATTTACAAAAAAACTCAAAACAACTTTACACTAAGTGTACCCAAACTTTGCCTCTCCTAGGCTTATGGGTTCTCTTCTTGTCTTGAAGGTCGCTTAGGATTATGAAGAGTCCTCTTTGCCACCTTTTGTTTTCCTTGAATTATGCAACATAATCTCTTTACCTTTCTTTGAACGATGTTCGAGATGCAACTTCCAACATTGTTCAGTGTCATGTCCATGCACTTTGCATGCGCACAGAAAAAATTCTTCTTGTTTTCTGACATAGAAGTTCTCTCATGCAAAAGAAAGTAATTATGCTTGATGCCCAAAATTTGGTTCATTCATTTAACCACTATAATATGTTGCTCACATACAACTACACAATGGTAAAAAACATCACAAAATGTACAAGGATATTGATTCCACAAGTATTCAAATTTTCAATGCATTGGAAAACACTCTTGAGAGTTATACCTATCTCTAGAGTTGTAGCTTCGACGGTTTTCACAAGGTGGTGACATCTCATGCTCAGATGTTTGATGTACCTCAAGCTGTTTGGAGCATTCTCCAAACTCCTTTTGGCTATATCCCAATCCCTAGTATTTCGGCCTTTCCTCAACCATAATCGGATTGGTAATATCTTGATCATCTTTTCCAAGAAATCCACCTTCATATCCCATCTTGGAAAGCAACTTCATACTTATGCCCTTGGTGTGTTGCTCGAACACTGTGAAAGAGTTGTTACGCATGAAAACAGAAGGGGTGAAATTTGAGATAATAATTACCTCTTTAAATTTTTCATTCATCTTGTTAGCTTTTGATGATGAAGATGATGGCCAACTTTTAGATGACTCCAGCCACCCACTCTTGTCCACTGGAATATGGTGTGCTTCTTGAATATGTTTTCAAAAAGCACATGCAACATCTTCCACATATGGTTGAAAACCTCTATTTGAACCATGACCATACACTGGCCTCATTCTGGAGGTTTCCTTTGTTGGTGTAGGAGTAGATATTTTTGCAACTTTCTCATTAAGAACTTGCTACAATAAAAAAATGCATGTGTCTCTTCTCCTCTTCAACTATCTCCAACATCCTTCTCATTTCTATGTTCTCCATCTAAAGAGCCAAATTTTTCTCCTCTAGATCTTGGAGATTCTTTTTTCTGTTCTGAAATTGAATTAGGCGATTTCTTCCTCTTCTCCAAAATCAAATAAAACAAAACTTAGGACCGTGTCGACGATTTGAGAGCATAAAAATGGGTCTTGAAACAACAGGTTTATTCAATGTCTCTTAAAACATAAATTAGCCTTCATATGTAACTGAACATAACACACATAATCCATGAAGACATAAAAAGGAACAAGACAAAGGGTTTTTGATGGAGTTCACCCCTCCTGGGCTACATCTCTAGGCCTGTCAACATGAGTAGACCACTCATATATTAAGTATCAATGAAGTACATAAACATTTGTTGTAGCTAAATAAGTGGCTATTACCCCTACAAGGTAATGTTATCCTACAAAGAACTCACATAATGACAACAACTCAAAACATCTCCTTCAAAGATGACATACTTCAACTGAAATGAGCTAACAACATCATGTGCATGCTTCAATTCCACATTGAAACTTATAATGAAAACTTCATGATGAGAGAATTTGAACCTAGACTGAACCCTACTAGTTACATCTACTGCAGTAGCCTTCTGGAAGTGAGAATAACCCTACAAGCTCTTCTCCATGCCCAAAAAATTCCCATAAACGATTCCAAACCCTGACTAGTCCATACACCTATAGTATCAAACCTTCAAAAAGAGTCTATATATGTGCTCAAATCAGAAAATAGAGGTTACTAATGGATTTAGAACATCCAAAAACCCCTATGGAGCCTCTTTTTGAGCTCAATTTGGATAAAAAATCCAAAAGGTATGACCTTCCAAGCTCTCTCATGAACTTCTATTTTAACCATCCTACAATTCGACCTAAACCTAGCTTGAGCACCCCAAACCCGGAACCAGCACGCAAATCTGGCCTACAATCATGCTCGATGGGCGAAATTGTCGGACACTTAAAATGTCCACTAAGCCCCAAATTTCTATAATTTACAGTCGTATAGGGGCATGCGCCCAAGGGATGGGGCGAACTGCCCACCCGTCGGCCATCCCCAAATGGTCTCGACACCTGGTTATGTTATGGCGCGTTTAGTGCTTGAAACCCAGGGCTAGGGCCAAAATTTTCGCAAGCCCAAACCGCTAGAGGGCTCGATCATGTGAGGGTCTATGTGACCTAGGGCTTTCCCCCGCTACGTGCACCTAGGGGTTGGCCCCATCTGCTCCTCCGCCAAAGTTATATGATGTGTCATATGTCTGAGGGCTAGGCCCTAAACTCCACCCATCCAATAAGCTCCTGTCTACGGTCATGTGTGGCCCGAGGCTGGCCCCCACTCCAAACTCTGACTGTGGTTCTATTGCGCTATTTTGTGTGGATTGTGACCATGGATTGGGGTTAAGCCCCAACCCACGGTCCTGACCCTTTGTTCTGAGGGTGCGGGGACTAAGACTGGGGCTTAGCCCCGACCCTAACTCCAAAATACAAATGCACTCATATTTAAATGAAGGTCGAGACTTGTATGGGGTAAGAAACATAGTGATGGTGCGGTGGTAGTGTGCCTTGGTCCTTGGTGCTTGGTCCTCTGTTCAAATCCTGTGGGGTGCTTCAATCCTTAACCAAATTTTTAACCTACCAACTAGAGGCCACATGGCAGCCTAGCATTGGCCCATGTGGCCTCCCACCATTGGCCCACGTGGCCTCCCACCATTGGTCCACCTAATTACATAGTCAACCAAAAATAATAATAATAAAAAATTTGAACCAATCAAAATCCAGTATTTTTGGACCAATATGTATAGGCCAAGTGGCAACTTGCCAATGGCCCAAAAATGCACAGTCAGCCTATCACCTATATTTGCGAAAATGGTCAACGAATGACAACTTGAGCTCCCGGTGTCGGATTGAGGTGAAACAAACGTCGTTGGATTCAGAATGACACACTTCAATTTGGCGATGGTTTCACAAGTTATAGGCACTCTCATTTCCGAGCATAAATTTGATGACCTGATCACTACTACTAGGTCAAAGTTTTGCTAGGATACTGCTCGGTCGAAGTTCTACTGGGTCAAAGCTCTGTTGGGTTAAAGTCTTGTTGTTGCATCTAGATCAAAGTTTTTGTTGGAAATATATCATCCATAGAAGAAAGGAAGTGTTGGCTTGGTGGTCAGAGGAAGTTTATGTCTAGGTTAAGGAGTCTTGGATCATCTCGTGAAATTATTAAGGAAGAGTTGTTGACTGGTTTTTCCCCTAGATAGGGGTTTTTCCTTGGTTGTCTACCTACATCTAGTGTCTTTTATCTTTGTGTTATTGTTATTGGTAATTTCTTGGGGAACTAAGATAAAATAAGAACTCAAGAAAGTTAATAAGAACATAATAATATCACACGTGATTATCAATATAAAAGAGATATTTATTACTTTCTGGTTTTCTAACATGGTTTCAGAGATAAGGTGAAGAAGAAGGAAAAAGGCAACTTCAAATTGTATTAAAAGGAGAATAAGGAGTTTTAAGAAGCTTGAATAAAGGGTCGTCAAGGAAAAGTTTCATATAAGAAGTCAAGCCTATCATCTTCAAGAGCAATGTCTAACTCAATGAAGGGAGAAAACAAATTAGAAGGAGCATCCAATTACAAGGCATGGAAAAAGAGGATAGATCTCATCCTCAAGAAAAGTAAAGTCTTGGATTTAGTCAAAGGAAAAGTAAAGAAGCCTACAAATGAGTCAAGTGATGCATAAAACATAAAGTTCATAGAAACATATATATTGGTCATGACACTATTGGTTGATGGAATAAATGATAACCTCATACCATATATATCCAACATAGATTCTTCTCAAGAGATATATGAGGCATTGTCCAAATTATTCACAATCAAGAATCTTGGTCAAATTCCAAGTATTAAGAATGAACTAAGATCTATAAAGATGACAAAGGAAGACATTGTGGCATCCTTATTGTAAGGATAGCTGGAATCAAATATGAACTCCAGGAAATAGATGATATAGTACCAGAAAAGGAGCTTGTAATCACTACACTTCTAGGACTACCAATATCTTGGAGTGCCCTTCCATCACGTCCCAACACTTGGAAGGAAACTCCTACATTCGAACATTTATGGAATGCATGCAGTCAAGAAGAAGTCAAAATCTCATTAGTGAGAAATGAAGATAATGAAGAGGAGAAAGTTTCAAATGCTTATTCCTCTCATCAAAAGGACAAAGGAACCTTCAAGAAGTATAAAGGGCCTACAATTGTCGCAAGATGGGTCACTATAGAAGCGATTGTCTTTAGAATCCAAGGAATAGAAAGAGAAATAGGGATCAAGCAAATGTTGTTGATGAAGGATCACTAAAGAAGAACAATAAGGAAGAATCTGAAGTCAAAGACTTATTTTCTAGGGACTCTTGGAGACTATATCCCTCTATTCTAAGTTTTTGAATTGTTTTGTATTTTTACTTTTAGTACTTATATGTTCAACATGCTTTGGAAAAACATTGTTGAATTATTTTTTTAAAGTTATAGGTATCCCTTGAGATTGGATTAATAGGGAGCCCTCACCATTTTTCCAAATATAAACATCTTACCCGTTGTATTATCTTTCATATTTGGTTTTCCTTTTCTTATCTAGATGTGTTTACACTAGATGCTAATAACATTTATTTTTATATTTTCCTTATTTAGGAAAAGCTTGCTAATAGGATCAAGGTATATTTTAGATCATAAGTTTTGTTCTCTTCGTGATAAAGGTATATTCATCTACTTGACATTACTAACAAGTGTTATGTCTAGGACCTTTGAATCATAGAGATTATTTTTTGGGTGATTAATAATTAGATTGAATCTAACCTCATTAAATCATCATGTTTTTTTAACCCTAAAAGGTTCTTTATAAGACCCTAACCTAAGGGTATCTTAATGCTAATGTGAAAAACCCTAGTTTATGTAGAGTTATTGATGAAATCTTGAAAATGTTATTCTTTTGATGTTTGGGGTTTTGATGATGATGTTATTATTATGGAAACACTAGTCCTTTAAGGTTGGATGGTAATGTGTTCCTAGACCTTGAGGTTTTGGTAAATTAGGGTTTATGAGTAAAACCCTTATGTATCGAGAGTAAGCTCCTACAAATGAAACCCTAGGTGTATGTTTATTCGTCTAATAAAAACCATAGCCTAATCTACATTATATGTATTGATATTTGTGTCTTGGGTTTTTCCTATATATGTTATGATATTCTTGTGCGTGATTATCCTAGATATGTATATGTGCTAACGAAATTGTTTATGTTTATAGTGTGAAAGTCTAGGGTTTGCTACTAAGCTTTAGTAGAAGTTTGAGATTCTAGAATATGATGTGATGATATTATTTCCACTATGATGATAAAATATAGGGATTACAACAAACCCTAGTAGAAGTTGGTCATTTAGTTGAAAATTTTGATTATGTTGTAGTATCTCAAAGATGAAATCTAGGGTTTGCATTACATCCTAGTAGAAGTCTAATATATGAATTCTAAAGTTGTTGGATGCATTGTATAACTATACTTGTTTGAATTGCTTCTATAGTTTTCAATATATTATAGAAAAGTATGTCATATCTCTGGAAGAAATATTGAGACCCTAGATATAATGAATATTGTTATCTTGATTGAGTTTCTTGAATTCTTGATAATGAAGTCTATTGTTTATGACGAAACCCTAGCAAGAAATACCTAACTAAGTTTAGGTATTTTATATCTAAATTCTAATGCTCCATTATTCTGATATAGTTAACTTCATGCTTCTATATATCTAGTTGTTGTTTAAGTTGTGTAGGTACATAATCTTCAAGGGATTGAAGAAATTCGTAAGTAAAGTTGATTTTATTGATAAGCACGAGGAAGGAAGTTATATGAATAATGACGATCAAGATGCCTCTGATAAGAAGGATGGAAGCCATAAAATATTCTCCAATGTCATAGAAATAAATTGATATCCCTAAGTTAAGAGGGAGCCTGGATAAAGCAAAGAGTATATCTCCCAAGTTGAGAGGGAGGGCATATTATATTCATGATGGATACCTTGAATAAATTAGAGAATGGATGTTGACGTGCTACTAAAAGAAGGAAAGCAGGATCTAGTTGAAGAATATATTGTAGCATGAGAAGTAGGAAAGGAAGCTATATGATTGAGGAAACTTCTGACTACACTTGTTGGGAAGCCTCTAAGTCCTACTATTTTAAATTGTGAAGCAACATAAAGATGTCTGAAGACCTTGAAGGTTTGTGTTTACTCATGAGTATTTAAAAAAAAATTACTGATTGAGGTTGTGAATGATTAGGTACATCTCTCAAAGTTTTTGAAAATCATGCTTGAGGTTATCAATCAGTTTGATCAAGAGATATTTTATGTATTAAGGCATTGTGTGTAAAATACCTGGGAGGACATCTTATCGGCATATGTGTTGATGTCTAGTTCTCGAAGTGATAGGGAGGGTGGTGTTGCTCATAGAGCTCTGACCTTTCATTATGCGCCTAGTTCCCTGGGTTCATGGTTAGTAAGTAAGCCTAATGGTACCTAGAAAGGTTGAAAGCTTTAGTCCATCTTAGTCCCACCCGGATAGATTGCCCTGGTCAGGACTCTAGTTTGTGGCACTGTAAGTGCCTAAACTGTTCATGGTTCATGTGTTTTGATATCTTCCATGTACTTGTATATGTATGTATGAATACCTCCCTAGTTAAGAGGGAGTGTTGAAGAATGTAACTAGGTTCAGTCTTCATAATTGTATTTAAGTCATAATGAAATGTATTTATCAAAATAAATTATTATTATTATTATTATTATTATGACTTGTTAAAGCATGGGTTTCATGCTTGGGTCTTCATGTTTTAGGTCAAAATCCCCATTGAGGACTTCTAGGTTTGTCTTGAGTCATTAAAGTCATTGTCCATTTAATGAGACCCCTCTTGGGCTTTTGAATCTTGTAAAAAAGATTAATATTGAGTAAAATAAGTCATTTGTCACCTCCACACCAAGTCGGTCCTTACCTCATCAAGTCAACCTACATGAGGGTAATTTAGAAAAGAGTATATATATAAGCAGTTCGATTCATTTGGAGGACACATCTCACACAAGTTCGATATTCAAAAGAGGGCGGCAGAAAAAGTTCGAAATTCCAAGAGAAGGAGGAGATTTGTTGGAGAGGGAAAATTTAAGTTTCTGGGTTGTCTCTCATTCTCACACATGTGGATTTGCTATCCTATTTGTTGAAAGGTCAAAGTTACTGCTTGGTCGAAGTTTTGCTAGGCTACTTCTGGGTCGAAGTTTCTACTAGGTCGAAGATTCTACTAGGTCAAAGATTCTGCTGGATCGAAGTTCCTGTTGGGTTGAAGTTTTTTCTGGGCTACAGTTGGTTCAAAGTTTTGTAAGGCTACTGCTGGGTCAAATTCATGTTGATGCATCTATGTTGAAGTTTTTTCTGGAAGGTTATCATATGCAGAAGAAAGGAAGGGTTGACTTGGTGGTCAGAGGAAGTCTGTGTCTAAGTAAAGGAGTCTTAGATCATCTCGTGAAATTATTAAGGAAGAGTTGTTGGTTGGGTTTTCCCCTAGATATGGGTTTTTCCTTGACTATTTGCCTACAACTGGTCTTTGATATTTGTGTTATTTTTATTGGTAATTTCTTTATGAACTAAGATAAATAAGAACTTGATAAAGTTAATAAAAATTAATAATATCACAAATGATTATCAACATAAAGAAAATATTTCTTCCTTTCTAATTTTCTAACAAGTGGCAGATGGAACAAGTTGAGAGGATAAATATGAAGCCACAACTAAACCAGGTTGAATAGGAAAAGTAGGTTTCCAAACATTAGTAACCATTCTTGAATAGGGAGGAATCCTTGAGCCAGACAAATAAATGGGGGCACCTCGCCTTGAAAGACCAGTCAAGAAATATATATTCTCTACCTGTATTTCCAGTGTATGTGCACCAAGTTTAAATGCTTACGGTTGAACATCCCATGGACAGACAAGATACCTCAATAACTCTATTTGTTGCCTCATACTAGGAAGCCAAAAGAATTTTATGAGTCCATAATCTCTTAAAGCCTAGACTATGGTGTGATCATTAGCTATAGCCAAATCTTGTTCTTCATGTTCTCTTTCCCTCCATATCAAGGCCATTTTGTTCCAATAGAAGCCTGCAACATCACAAGGAGAATCATTTGAATGAATTTCACGCAAAAAACGAGCGAAACTTTGTGGAAAAAAAGAAAAACTAAGTTGGGGATTACGCCCAACGCACCCTCCTAAGGGCAGACAATGCATTGTTGCGCTAGCCCCAGTGCATTTCCCTCCTAATTAATGCACCTTTCGGCCTTCTAGGGGTGCTTTGGACCTAGGGATAGGAATGAGAGCCCTAGGGGCCTCAAAACCTTCGAAAATGTGCATGAAGTCACAAAACAAAACCATGAAAAGCAAGAGAAAGGTTCTAGCTCCTACCTGGAAGTGACGACGCTTGAAATAGTCCACTAGATTGGTCATAATCAGCGACAGTATATTGGGGGAAAAACTCAGAACTCACTCTCCCATAGGTAAATTTGTAATGGTAAAAATGAGTTAGCTTTTATCTATTTTATGGTCATTTTCATCATTAATTTATTAGAATTTTGACCTAAATATGACTCAGTTTTATCATGAAACTGGTATTTTTAATATTTTGGTGGTGTTTTGAGTAGGATGACAATTGTTTTTAATGGATTTGATGGTGTCTCGATTGAAACAGGTAATTTTGACCAAGGGGCATACTTTTATTGTTTTTCGTGCTTTGTAAACATACCAAAAAGGAACCCCCCTGGAATCATCTTTCAACTATTTTCAAACTCCCTAAAAATGAAAAGATTGTCGAGCACTTGTCTTTTTGAACTCATTAAAGTAAATGAAAAGACGTCTACTCAGTATAAGTTTAACCTTTTTCTGGACTAAGATAGACTAACTATGAAAAAAGAATACCTTAGTCCAATATGGTTAAGAGGTTCTCCTGATTATTGTTTTCTACCTTTTCAGACTCAAGAGACTATCTATGAAAATGAACCTTTGGAGTTTTCTTTTTTGCCTCTTTTTCAAACTCTCTAAACATGAAAAATATGTCAAGTTAGATGTTCGTTGGACTCGTTAAAACTTAAATCATCAAATATCGATGGAGTCATCAAACTTGACAGGACCAAACCACTCCTTCTCAGGGTTTGTTAAACATTCTCTAAGGGCTTCATCTGAAGGATGAACTTACAGATCAAGCATATATTATCCTTCTCATGCTTGTTAAAAAATAAAGAGGTATTGACCAACAATGGTTAGGGAAATTGGGATACTCCACCTATTATGGCAGCGAGTTTCTCTTGAACTTGATACTCTTCCACTTCATCTCTGTGGTTGTTGGGTTGGGAAATATGCTTGTCTTTTGGTTCATTGGACCATTTCAGAGCCTCCATTTTTGATTTTGGGTCAACGCTGCCAACTCCATTCAGTGTTGCTAATTTGTTCAAGAGAAGTCATTCAATTGATATTTTCTACAATACTCTTGAGCCTTCATTCCATATCTATCATTCCTGAACCAGTTCTACATCAAATTCATTTTGTCTTGAATCATGATACCCGTTTCATGTCGTTGATGGGGGATACATCAAGGCTCTCCTGTGACAGTTTGCTTCCTGTCAACATCATCTCATTATCCAGGAAGTTGAATTAGAAACTCTTCCTTTAGTGCCTTGGGGATTGCATACATCAATGGCAAGTTTCCTTGCTCTGGATGACATGTTTACATCATTGGCCTTCGACCAACAGATTCTATGTGGTATTTGACTTCAACTCATGCATTCACACCATATGTATTGTACTGTTGTACCTTGATAACCATTAACATCATCAAGGGTTCTCGCATCTATTAACGGATTACATCATTGGTCGTTAATCCGATGGTGTCTGCCATGTTCAACTTCAGGTCCTTTATTCACATGGTTAGACTCATACGTTGGATGATCTAGTGAACGAGATAGAAGACCCCATATCTAGTTCCAACCATCCGGGTTGCGATTTCAAGATTAATTCATGATCACCATGTATGATGGTTGTTATCATACAGACAATCATCCAATCATGGGTCCTCCCTTCATCATTAGTGGACACAACTTCTTGATCATTGTACATGTAATGTTAGCTTATGTGTTGAGCATGGGTATTCCTCCCTCAACAAAGATATCATGATGTAAATATATTGTAACAGATGATGATACAAACAATTGTTCTTTATCTAAACTTGTCACAAGGTAAAGCACTTTAGTCATCAACCACTGTTTCTAACTTTACGCTTTAGGGGTCAATATGTTATAGGCCATTTTGTCACATTTGGTCATAGGCCTACAAACTGGATCAATCAACATCCATGAACACCTTGTCATCATCCCTACACAAATCCCTAAGCATGAATCTCTCAAATCCCTAAGTTTCTAACCTTGACTGCTTCATTTCAGTGCCTTTAAGGCCCAATGCACCCTGGCCCTTTAGGGACCTACATTCAGCAAAAGGTTGCTCAATTTTGCACCTGCTCTAATCAGAGCGAGTCCACCCTTGTTGGGAGTGCTCTGATTCTAGAAATTCAGGAAAAATAAAAGGATTCTTGAAGCTTCCTCTTCTAGCATCTTCTAGAAGTTGTTACAACCATTTACCTTGGATAAGAACTTTGAATCATATCTTCCCTAATTTGGAGTTTTCACCTCTTATCCCTTGAGCTCATCCTCCCATCAAGAGTGGATCTCAAGCCTAGATTGGGAAATGGATAAGAATTTGTAAACTACAATCCTCTTCTATTATTTTACTACCATCCACAAGCTAGGGTTTGATTTTGGAGACTAATCATACCCTTATGTTGTTGCTTTTAACATTAGAGAGTTATCCTTCCCATGCATTAGTGTGGCTTTGAGGTGTACATTGTGGCAAGGAAGGAAAAACCAACTTGGTATGATATCTAGAAGATCAACTTCCAGTTTTGGTTGTAAAATCTCTCCCTTTCATATTAATACAAAGAGTATACCATTTTCCTACATGTGTTATGTTATGTTTATATGCATATGTTTTAATGCCATGTTGATCCATTGAATAGAATGATTGGGTAATGCTACATAGATTTCATAGACATTTGTCTTTTGTTGTTTGTTTATGCAGTATCTAATTATAGCGATAAGAGCTATGATGGAGATGACAAGCCAAGAGGAGAGAAGAGGTTGTGATGGATCACAAGTAAGCATATTTTTGTTCTCCAATCCTTCTAAGGAAAACATTATAATATTTTATTTGTGTTGTTCTACAATAGGCCATTAGGTCTATGGAAGACACTTTTGTCCACAGTCATAGATTCCATATAACAGGGAGGAAGGCTTGTATGCTACCATTTTGAAGTATTTCATGGGATGTTTCTTAACTACCTATTGGTAGGCAAAAATGTACCACCAACAACAAGGGGATCTCCCTGGTATAGATTCTAAACTAGGCTCTACACCATTTTATTTAGGAGTCCCATCCAGTATGTAAGCTCGACAACCATCATATTTATTATATTTCTCTTTGGAAGAAACAAACAATAATCATTATAGAACAAGATAAGGCCTTCAAAAAATGAAAATGAGTGACTTATGGATTTTAAACATGTGAAGAACTATGCATATAACAATGGTTTAGAAACACCAACATGAATCTTGAGAGAAGTAGCATTAGAAAAACTTCAAATAAAAACCATGTATTCAATAGAAGATATTTCATGGATCATATATAAGTTCATAATAAATAATCTCATGAAAGCATGTAAACATGCTCAATTCAACACATGATGTATGTTCAAATCAATAAAACAATTCACTGATATAAGCATAAAATAGGCATAACACATACCATCTAATCACTACAAGAGAAATTCTACAATGATTCATAACACATGAGAGAATTTCAGAGTTAGGCTCAAAAAGTTCCAAAAGTTGAAGTACTCATAACATAATCACATGAAAATTTCATGACATCCATAAGTGGAAGTGCAAAATCACCACTTGCATTCTCAAAGTTCTATTGATCTCAAACAATATGCACCAATTTAGTCCAAAACTAAAATTCCATTACATTGTGCCATGAGGGTATATTTATAGAAGTTAAGGTGACCTCTCACATTTCATGACCTTTCACCTTCCCTCAATGACTTTTCATATTCTACATGACTTTTCCTATTCTATGACCTAGTGTGTTCTCAAGTAAATACTACATACATACATATAAAGAAAGTAAATAATGCTAATCAAATAATCTAGTAATAGAAAGGATTGGAACATAAAGTTGCAATTATCAAACCAAAAATGCTCGCTAGAGCTGGTATTCTCCTACAAGAATCAGAATCTAGTTTTGTAACTCATCTCCATGTCATTGCAAACACTCTAGTGCATCTGGTACTAGGGTGGGCCTCTTACCTTTTATCTAGTTTGATAGGGTCACCAACTTAGTATATAGCCTTATGAGATCAACCACGTATGAAGTGACCATCTCTTTTGTGACCTCCAGGTCATCCTTTGCATTGACTTGCTTGGTAGGTTATAGGAATGCTTGAATCTCACATTTTACTTCATCCTTTTCTCTTGTTTCACCTAGTGCGCTAGTAGAGTGAATCTTGTGCAATTCGACAAGATACTCTATTGGGCCAAGTAAGTGATAATATGATGCCATCACTTTGTCCATATATCTAGCCAATTATCATGTGACTGCATCTTGATGTGCATGACCACTTTATCGTTCTCCATTGTGATCCAATATTTTCTTGTTATATATTCAGGTACGTCAAGAGATTGATCAATCCACTCATGTATATGTTCGATTTCTATTGCAGCTATTTTGATAATCATTCCCCTTTCTTTTGATTCTTTGTGCATGTTAGGTAATGGGGCCATGACTTAATGCAGGATCATCATTTCATCATAGACTAGGACCATTGCATTTGCTAGTATCTGTAACTCATCTTAAATGGATGCTTGTAAGCCTTTACCTTGGGAGTGGGATGTGAGAAAGGCTTGGTTTTCATTTTATACCTATGCAACCCTTTTTTTGTAGGAAACAAGCTTAGCTTTTAGATTGACAACCTACTTGTTCAATCTATTTATATTTATCTATGTGGCCATCACAAAAGCGATTCCAACTGAGCAATCACCCCTAGGTTCATTGCCGTGTTAATGATAATATATTTCTCTATGACCACTGATATGGGCTTATTTGGATTCTTGGCATAAAGTTTTCACCTTTCTTGCATAATTTTTCATTAGACTTGGTCAAAAGTGAGCCTATAAATGTCCAATACTTCTTCTTCTTCTTCCTCTAGAATGCCCAACTCTTGTAGCATAAAATGACCACTGATGATGGGAGTAGATGGTGGGATATCCAAAGGAGTCATATATAACTGCATCTTTGATCCCTATGGTTGTTGATCATTTGTTTCTTTCCACTCTTGTTCTCTAAGAAGGTCTTGCTCGATTTTTTTGGCTAGAGATTCTTGTTGCCTCTTTCCCTCTTCTTCTTCCTTTTGTCTCCTTTCTTCTTCATCTCTCATTCTTTGTTCTTATTTTCCATTCTCTTCCTAATTTCCTCCTCTTTTTTATTTTTCATTAGTTCCTCCTCCTTTTTCTTCGAATATTATTTTGCTTTTCTACACTGCTCTACTTCTGCTTCCCCTTTGATTCTTTCCTCTTCTATTTTCTTTCTCATTTCTTGCTTCTTTTGAGTTATTTTTGCGTTCCTTTTTAGGAGATCCTCTTTTCCCTTATTTCATCCTTCTTGTTTCCTTAGGGTTTCATTATTTTCTTGTTGTTTCTGTTGGGTTCCTTCCTACTTGTCAACCTTGTGTTTCTTTTGTTTTCCTTTAATTCTTTATAGCCCTTTCTTCCTTTTAAGAATGGTTTCCCTAGCTCCATGACTCATGCTTTCCTGGGTATCATTATTTGATTTCTCTCCCTCTTTTCCTTGTTGCTCACTTGGCCCTATTTTCCTAGAAGCATTATAAAATTCTTGATCTTATCCTCGTCATCATATTTAAAATGAGCATAAGACCATCTGAAGCCAATTTATTTATAATGCACAGATGCAATACCTTTCAGGTTATATTTTTAGAACCTTAAAGAAACAAAATAGAAACCTTTCAAGTCCTTAGCTTCCACTTTGTTCTCCTTAAGGTTCTTGAGGGAATATCCTCCAATTTTCAAGGGGAACACAAGTCATGACCCCTTTTTTCCTTCTACTAATGTTTTGGACAACGCAATAGTCAATTGATAGGAAACCTCTTCTAAAAGCACCTTATCTTTCACCAGTGTGGGGAAAGCGCGAGGAGGTTTGTAAGCACCGAAAAACCTAATATAGGTTGCTTCCCAAATAGGGAACCAATCTACAAAATTAGGAAGTGTGTTCATGGCCCTTTCAAACATACATGGAGAGTATTCACCAAAGAGTGTAAGAAACAAAGGAGCAATGAAAGATTCTGCAATTGTCTCATACATGCCTTTATAGCCCGTGCCCCAAAAGATTTTATAATGTGTACAAGATCTTTCACTTTTGGAGTCTGTATTAAATTCAATCCTTTGAATTCACATTTTTCACACACTATATATAAGAATCCATATAAAATTTTGATGGTTGACCCTTCACTGGATTCTTGGTTTCCTGAATGTTTGACTTGAGTGATGAAGCAATAATGCTTTCCCAATTAAATGGTGTAACTTTAGGGGAAACTGTGTGCATAAGAGGAACTCATGATCCTAGAAAAGTGTCAATTCTCCCATACAACTTGCTCATCATAGCTACCATTAACTAATACACCTTCCAGAGGTCGTCTGTCTTATAAACATGGTATGCTTGAACTTGGTTAGCTCCTGCCACCATGACTTTAGTATGTCCTTGGTAGATTCATTAAAATCTGACAACCATTTGGTGTTGAATACCTCTTCTCGCTCAGGAAACTTGTAATAGGTTGCAATGTAAGCAATGTTAAAGGATGCTATAATATCTCCAAAATGCCCCTTTATTTCCCAGTGATCTTCATCTATATATTGCAATATCGAGTGCATTGTATTGGCACATGGGAACACTTGTGCATGTGCAGTTACTTTGTGCAACCAATATCTATTGATATTAATGTATACCTTGAAATCCTCTTGACTCTGTAGGATTTCCTTGTTTGAAAACTCTGAATAAATATCCCACTATGAAATTTTTGTTTCTTATCAATATTGTGGGCAATATCTCCATATTTGGGTAGAGCTTGTAAACTATCTCCAACTCCTTCAATATTGATTTCAACTTTGGTGGAGCTCTTGTAAGAACCTTTACAAGAACCCTTGACCACTGGTGGCACCATCTCTTTGCAAAAAGATGATATATTGATGTAGTCCAGATCAATGTCACCTAGAATTTCAAAAATATGATCCTAGGAAACAGATGTTAGCATGAATAATGGAAATAACCAATTAAAGAGAAAATAAAATTATCACTATGGGGCATCAAGATGTAAGTGTGAAGGGTTTTTTTAGGGCTAAAATTTCAACTTGTGAGACAGGTCACAAATTTAGAAGATAGTGTAGGTTCCAAAGTTCATGCATTTGCATAGGTCATGAGGTCGCATGATAAGGTAGGTCACGGATATTGTTGACCTTTCCTGTTGAGATTTGTGACTAGAAGCCAAATAGGATAGCTAGGTTGCGTTTTGGAAGGAAGGATACGTCATAAGGGATGATATGGTCTCATTCTTGATACTAGGGTAGGTCACAAGTAGCACTTACGGAAAGGTCACACATGCACTGTAAACTACCAATGTGAATAACGATTAAAAGGGAAATCAAATAGATATGGGATATGTAATCCATGACCTTATATTTGTTGCAAATCACAATCCAAGTCACTCTTCATAATGATAGCCAACATGTGGAGGGGCGATGGGTGTGATTTTGTGAGTCTCCACACCTGTAAGGTTCTTAATGTGCCACAATATCTGAACTTAGGGGGAATAGGAAAAGGAGCAAGTTTGTTGAGACACTAAAAGAGGGGCACATTATAAACATTGAGACCAAAAAAGAGAAGCCCAACGAAGGGAATCACGTTTCATATGGATGTGTGAGGCTCTTGGGTTGCGATGCATTCAATTCGACTGCAACTAGGGATGGCTGGATTGATGGTATAATTCGAAGACTTGGAAGCATTGAACGATTGGGGTCCTATGATGGTTAATTTTAGGAAATTCGATATCCATATGTTAGTGCGGCGTAAGCGTGCCAATGGAAACCCTTAAGGCCACCGATCAACTATTGGGAAACAAATCGAGGGGATGAGTGGCATTAGAATGAGAGGGCACATGCATAGCATAGGAAAGAGAAATAATTACAAGTTTGTGACCATTACATACCTTATGTCATGATCATTGCTGGCAGTCAGAGGAGAGGAGTCGACCCTTTGAGTGTTGAGAAGTAGGAGTGAATGGTAATGAAGGGCATCAAAGTTTTATAAAGAGACTACATGTATGAGGGTAGGTCGCAGATTGAAAACATGCTAAAAATTCATCACATGTGACCAATTTAAGGAGATGGGGCACATTGTGAAATTTCATAGAGACTTCATCGCACACGACTAACCTAAGCAGGTACCAGGTCATAGATAGGGGTAACTAGGAACCTATCATGTGACTGTGTGACTCTTGAAGAGAGTGATAAAAGAGGTCGCAAATTCACAACCCTAATGCTTATCATGAATTCATTTACGGGTTAAGGATGCGACTAGCGACTAGAAGTAATGGACGCAAGTCACAACATCAAATATTAGTGGAATTGTTGCTTCAAACTACAGCTTTGACCTGTGACTTAGTAAGGAAAACCTCAAGTCTCAAGGTTTTAGGTTTTAGACGTGGGTTTTCTAAATCTTATGGAAAACCCTAAATGGGTTAGGAGGGAAATAAGCCTTAAGCAACCATAGGGGAAGGATGAAAAAGAGGTTAGTACGGGGGTCTCCAAAATTTGAAAAAGGTGAAATTTTGGGTCTATTGTAGCATCTACAACAAATAGCGATACAACATTAGAACCTTATAATCTTTGTTTGACCTCTACTTAAAATGAAGTTTTACCCTTAGAAGTATTGTTCTAGACTCATGAGTCCCATTGATTCTACTGTACAACCCTTCATTAAAGACAATAGACCCTTCATACTCTAATTGGATTACTTTGAAAAACTTCATCAATTAAGAGATGACACTAATGACTTCAATAAGGAACCCAGTTAATGATGCATGAGCTGAGAGTGTTCAGTATTGTGGTAGGTCTCTAGTGTTTCTCCACTACTAGTAGGCCTATTCTATAGCCCGATAGAGTCTCTTCAAGAAATCATAAACGTTGCATCACTGCCAATAGGCCTCTTCAGTAACTCGATGAATTTGTTACTATACCTCTCTGCACAAGAAGCCTTTCTCAATGCTTTACCCATTTATTCAATTATTTATTTGTATGTGCACATTGGCATCATTTATTAGGTGTTCTTTTCGCTAGAGCATGTGAGGGATCTCGAATTATTTTATGAGCAAGAGTCGTTGTTTCTTGTTTTTTAGAGACTTTGTTTATTCTTTTGAAAATAGTTCGCTCATGATAAGTTTCTCCTTTTCCCTTATTGAGCCTCTATGTCAAGTTATTGAAAGCATAAACTAAATATTGAATCCAATTCAAGTGATGAAGGTCCCCATAAATATGGAGGGTGTTCTAGATGATAAAGGTTATCCACGTAGTCTAGTCCATATTTTCTTGTGGCATTGAATTATAAGGTTTTCAAGATCAAATAGGGAAACCAAGATCAACAACTGGCCAATGATTGAACAACTACCCCAGTTTCTACAACATGCTAAGATTAATGATTATGTTCCTGAACTCTTTACTCATGAACAAGGCCTTTACTTATGGACAATAGGCCTTATGGGACTGAACACAAAGCATAAAGGAAATGCATGCAATTAAAACAAGATAGAAAATTGAAACCAACTAAAAGGAAATGAGAGGAAGATAAATATGTATAAATGAGTGAGAAGCTACGAAAGTTGCTAAGTGAAGTAAAAATTGACGTATTGGCCATTTATGCGAAGAGGTTCAAACCTCTCGTATATGGTTTGAAGGAGATAAGTGTGTTGGCCAAGCTTTTCTTTGATCTAGTATGGACCTATCCACATGGCTTAAAATTTTGTGTGGTTACCTTTATCCTCATGGGCTTTATCCCATTTCAGGACAAGATCTCCTACATTAAATTCTTTTCTACTTGCATATTTCTTGTTGAACCACCTTTTGATTCGACTTTAATGAGTGGTAAACTTTTCACGAGATTTTTTCCTTTCTTCCTCGAGATTAAGTAAGGTGTCAATCCAACTCTGCATTATAGGGCATGGCATACTACGATATTCTTGAGACAAATGTAGTGCAGGTAGGTACATGTTAGGAGGTAGGATAACTTCCTTTCCATACACTAGGAAGGAGGGTGAGGTATGTATAGACAGTTTGGGAGTGACTGAATCGGCCCAAAGAGAATTAGTTAAAGCATCATACCAGTTTCTTTGATGGGACAACACAATTTTCTTGATAATACAGATTATGTTCTTTTTGGTGTACTCAGATAAACCATTGCCTTGGGGATAATAGTTAGCAGAATGCTTCAAAACAATACCATTTTCCAAAGAAAAATCATATGACCTCAATGATGATAAGTAAGTTGCATTATCAAAAATGAGGGAGATGAGAACACCGAACTTGGTTATGATGTTATGGTTAACGAACTGATTACTTCATATTCATTGACTTGCCTCAGTGGAACAACCTCAACCCACCTTGTGAAATAATTCATAGTTGTAAGAATGTACTTGTGCTACTTCGAGGAGTCTGGTGTGATCTTCGCGATGACATCCAAACCCCATACCTAAAAAGGTTCCTCTACTGCAATAGGCTATAATATTGCAATTGATCGAGATTCTATTCCAACACTCTTCTATTATATAGAAAATTTCTATACATAGGTGTGGGCATCCCTAAATAATTTAGACCAATAAAAAACAAACCCACATGATTTTTTGTGCTTTCATTTCACCAACATGATGTCCACCTACTGACCCATCGTGTAGCTCCTTCAAAACATTCTCAACATCATTAGATTCCAATCATTTCAAAAGAACACCATTATGATGTTTCTAAAATAGGTCTAACATGAGGGTTTTAATCTGATGGCCCTCTTCTGCTTTGCTGACAAGGAAGAAGGCAAAGTACCATGTTTAATATATTGCATTAAGTATCCATACCAAGATGATGATGGGCTAGGTGTGGGTATTGAATCATTTTGATACATCTCAATTCTGTGCTCCTAGGTCCCCAGTATGTCTTCTTCAGGGTGATCAGAGGCTTCAATAGCAACCCTGCATAAGCCATGTCCTTTAACTGTGTGAGAAATTTTGAATTCTAGATCATACTCTTGCAGACATGTCATCTAATTGGCCTTGTGTTCACCTAACTCTTTTTATACAAATATTGATCTCATGGTTGGATGAGGTACAAATGCTATCACATGATTTTTCAGAATGTAAGTTCTAAAGTGTTTGACAACTTTATAGATGACATATGCTTTCTTATCCATAATGGGGTAACTGAGCTCTGATCCCTGCAAGTGGTACTCATAAAAGATATAGGCTGCTCATTACCTCAATCATCCTTTTGTGTCAAAATAGTAACCAATGATGAATATGATGCAAATGTGTATAACATGAAGTCTTTATCGAAATTGGGGTTGTAAAGAGAAAGAGATTTAACTATTTCTTACTTGATACGGTCGTAAGCCTCCTCCTCTTCTTGGTTCCATTTGAATACCACATCCTTTTTAATCATATTTTGTAGTGGCTTTACCATTTGGGAAAAATTGGAAATGGACTTATGAAGGAATTTAATCTTACCCAAAAATGATTGCATTTCCTTTTTTCCATTGGGATGCATTTGCATGATAGCTTTTACATGCTCTTGGTCCACCATGATACCACTCTTTGCTATTATGTGCCCCTAAATATTTCCCTCAGACATCGCGAAGATGCTCTTCTTGGAGTTTAGTGATATTTTGTATTTTCGACAACATTTAAAGATCTACTTTAGATGATGTATATGGTCAAATATTTTCTTTGAGAACATAATCACTTCATCTAGGTAAACCATCAAGCTTTGGCCAATTATTCCTCTAAAAGTGATATCCATTTCCCTTTAGAAAGTATCCCTAAAATTTACAAGGCCAAAGCGAATGCGTCTAAAAGAAAACATCCTCCACTTCATTCTAAAAGTTGTCTTTAACCTATCTCGTTTAGCAACTAAGACTTGATTGAAACCAGAAAAGCCATTGAGCAGAGCGAACATTTCATACCTCGAGATTGTTTGCAAGATCTTCTCTGTGGAGGGAACAAGATAATTATCCTTATCATAAGTCCAGTTAAGGTTTTAGAAATCAATGCACAAACAAATCTCGTCAGACTTCTTTCTTACAGATACTAGGTTCGAAACCCAAGTGGAGTTCTTGAATCTGAAAATCATTCTTGCTCCAACAACTTCTTCCAATCTTTCTGAAGGAGAGGCTCCAGTGTTGGATGCACTTTCCCATGGTCCCAGAGGGAGGAAGAGAGCTCAAGGCACTATTGCTAGCCTTTTGAATCTTTTCTGATCACTTCTCAACCTGCTACAGAAAGCACAAATGGAAGCAAACTACTAAATCATCAAAAGCAACATATTCTTAACCATAAAAGAAATACATCTAACAGCAAATTAATCTACAAATTGAATTAAAGCATACAAATACAAGTAAAGAGAAGCTTGGCTACTTGGATTGGGCCCTAAACCAAGAGCTTCAGCCCTCTGAGGTAACTCAGTGCTAGATCAAAAAGGATTCCATCTTCATTATCAAAAAATAGCAAGATTACATAAAACTGTCACAAAATAGTAAGCTCGAAATTTGAGCAGAGTTTACATAAGCCAAAAATCTGACCCTAGTGAAGCCTTAGGCCTCTCTACTTATACATCTAAAGCTACCAATAGCTTCCTTAAAATTAGGGAGGCTTGGCTCCCTAAACTCGACATAACTATCAGTCATCCTCCACTTGCTCGGCTGCCTTATAGTGCCTGATTTGGCTGCTTGTACTCCGAGCTGAATGAAAGGGAATTCGAAGTGAGGAGTAATAACTGAGGGTGATCCCCTCTTTTAAGTACTCTCCTCTATCTACATCGAGTTATTGCTGCCATTTGACCATTAGATCCTTGACTTTGACCTCGAAATCCATCAATAATCTGCATTAAATACATGTTAGACCACATGGAATCATAACTAACTCAACTCACTCTATAACCATAAATATAATCAGAAAATCATACAGTAAGCTAAGAGAATGGATGATTTGACTAGGTTAGCAGGTAAAATGAGCCCATATAATTACCCATTTATGAGGCTCATCATCACCCCCCTACTGAAGGTGTTGCTCATCCTCTGAGCAACTTAGCCAATCTCCTCATATTTTATGGCCCTGGTAGCCTCCCTAGCATCCCAGGCTTCTGATGTGGTATGCTCATGTTGGTCATAAAAACCTGCCTTTCTGTCTAAGTCTTTCCACTGCTCCTCCTCTTCTTCTTCTCTTCTACCTTCCAGCATTCCTAATAGAAGTGGAGGACTCAGTTTGAGGCCAATCCAGTTGACCTTCATTCTTTGCATGGAGCACTTGTACATTGGCACTCTTTTCAATGCCTCCCTCAGCCTCATGGGAGAATGGTATTCTCTGATCTGCAAGCTGTGGGGTAGGGTGTTCCATCTTCTCATGCATGCATGCACACATTCATCCCCAAGTAGCCTAAGAATATCTTCAAAGTGTGCAATTTCTTGTGCCTGATTGGCTAGATATCTAGGGGAAATATAAGGGTCATTGGCAAGCAGGTTGTGTGTGTTGATGAGTGCCATAGGATCTGATGGCTCAACTCTTATCATTAATGACTCATTATGCTCTTTTATCCTCAATATTTTCATTTCTTCTACCCTCAATTCTTCATGGTTCATCCATGAGGCCATGGCGATTAATTGCAGGTCACCTAGCTTAGCATTGGGGTCCCACACATTCATGTCTATGAGGGCCACGTTGTGTAGGTAGAACTCTTCCATCTGCGCTTTATCCTCTGAGGTGCTTTGGTCACACAAATCCATGAACTTCCTGTAGTCTTCGAAAGGCATTGTGCCTCTTTGTGCCAAAGTCTTTATTTGGAATTGAATCCATTGGTCCTTCATATAGAGGCCATAAGATTTGGCTGGTGTTTTGCATTGTAATGCTTCCATGGATAAGCTAGCCATGTATGCCAGTTGAGCCTCTTTCTCTTGCAATTTCCTCCTTAGTAGTTCATTCTCATTTTCAAGGTGGCTTCTTGTAATGGCCTCTTTGTCTCTGAGAGCACTCAATTATTTGCCCATTTCCCTAAGTTTGTTTTCCATATGGCCAACATCCTCAACTCCTTTGGATTTGGCTATCTGCATCCATCTATGAGTTCTCACTCTTTCTTTCTCCAATTCGAAAAACAGTGGAATTGCAAATTTCTGTGGGATTATCCTACCTCCCTCAAGTAGATTGTAATAGGAGGCAACACTTGGTTGGGGGTCAGTTTCTTGTAGCTCTTGTGCTTCCCCCTTCACCTCTGGTTGTTTCTCTATATTTTTCTCAAGCTTTTGGGTCTCCTGTAGTTTGGAGAGTGTCTCCTGTAGGACTGTCTGAGCCTCCTGTAGGTCTGGTTTTGGGTCCTGTAGTACTACCTTTCCCTTCCATGTAGAATATCTTGGAGTCCCCCTTTCATAGGTTATGGGTGTCTTGGAAGGATATTCTTTCACCTTGGCAGATGGTGAATCTTCAATGGTAATGGGAACTTTTGAAGAGGGCTGAGGTTTGCCTGTTTTAATTCTTGTGCTTTTCCTTGCCCTGAAATACATGGAGGTCTTTCTTTTCCTCTTTTGCTTTGGCTTGACTGGTGTACTGAGGGCAGTGAGGGCAGTTGTTGCTTCTCTTTTCAAAGTCTCAGGGGACTCTTCTCCTTGCTCTACCTTCTCTGCCTCCTTTTCTCCCTCTTGTCTCTTTTTCTGTCTCTTCAACTTTTCCTTCCTTTGTTTCTTTTCCTTCCTCCTTCCTTTCTTGCTTTGTTGTGTCACTACTGGCTTCATCTTCTCCTCCTTGTTGAAGTTTCTCCTCACTACTAGTAGGACTGACATCATAGGTTAATGCCTTTATGTCATCCTCCGCTATCATATTTCGGAAAACTTCCCATGCTATAGGGAGTGTAAAGGTATGGAGGGCTTCCTCTACTAGGATTTTGATTAAGCCATGGTGAGCTAACTACCTTGAATTTCCTGCCTGTTCCTTGGTGCTAGAGTCAATGAAGGACTGAAGGAGAAAGTAAGGGACACTAAGCTTTTGAGGTGATGGGGTATCCTTGCCATATCTCAAGTCACGGAGGATTCTGAAATGATATCCATAGACAATGTTGTGCCTCCCTTTACAAGAAATGTATTTGATGACTTGGTAGCTAACCTCGTCCCAAGGGTATGGTATACTAGCCCTTCTAATTCCATTTTTATCTTCGGCAGGGGTTTCATTGTTTTGGAAAAATTTCTTGTCGCCAGCCTAGCAATTTGGTTTCTCATCTTTACTCCAAGGCAGCCCAAGAGGAAGGGTAGTGATCCTACTGATGAATTCAGGGGTTATTTGGATGGAGAGGCCTCTAATGGTTACAGTGGCATGTGTTCTTGTGTGAGGGACCAAAGAGAGCAAATTCTTGGGCAATTTCATCATCAAATCCTCTAAATTTCTCAAAGAAATTCATCCAATTTGCCCTTGTGAATATGTCCACTACTTGAGAATGTGCATGGAGGCGAGTGGAGTTAGTGAGCTCATTTCTCATAAACCCTCCTGTCATACTATCTGTACTCTTTTGGAAAACCAAATATGGAGGTGGAGACAAAGAATTTTGAGAAAAACAAAGAAATAGAGGAGACCGTGTTTTTTTAAATAAACAGAATTTTTTTATGTATTTTCTGCCCTCCTAAAGACTTATTTCATCCTCAAATTGAGATCACTTCTTTCATGTATTGATATTCAACATGGGGCATGCATGAACCCTACCTCTCCAGACTGAAATTCGTGCCAAAAACCATGGTTTCTCCCTTCAAAATGACTCATTTCCCCCTTGTAGAAGCCCGTCGTCCCTCTTGTAGATTTCCTATAGGTCCTCCTGTAGTAAATGCTGAGAGCAAAGATAAGGAGGAAATCGATGGAGAATGGCAATTACGAGGCTATGGGGGCACAAGAAGACTGTTGTGGTTGAGTTACAAGGAGAAAATGAAGAAAAGGTGGTGAGAATGCGCGGGGACGAGTGCTCATTGCTTTTTATGGCTATTTTCGGTTATGAGTGTTGAGATGGCAAGGTGTAAGTTTCCTGAATTAGGGCCGTTGGTCCCCATCTGCTTGGTCATCATGGCCCCTCCTCGTAATCATCCCTCATTATTGCATCGGAGTTAACTCTTCCTCCCACTACTTGTCCTTGGCATCTTATGCTTGAGTTGATTGTGCGCACGTGTGGGTGACATCTCGATGAAGTGGAGTCAACTACATGAAGGTGGCCAAGTTAACTGCCCACCTTTCCTTCGTTCAATCTCAACTATCTCGTTGCCTTTCGTATGACTCCTAATTACACAAATGCAAATAGAGGAGTGATTTAGTTACTTACCTATGATCCGAGTGTATTTGTTGTGAGGTGTTGTGGCTTTCTTTGCTGCATGCCTACACTTTCCTTCATGCATGTTGTCCCTGCTAGCTAATGTGTGGTTGTGTACTTTTGCAGGTTCTTCTTTTGCTAGATCTGAGCTACATGTGCCTTTTCAACCTGCAGATGCGCACTCTTTTTCTTTTGGTGTTGGACTTCTATGGGATCCACTGCTACAGGAATTCCTACAGGAGCTACTGTAGCTGCTTCTCCCCTGGAAACTTCAGCTTTTCCCTGTGCTTGGAGCTCGAGAATAATACCAAAGGTGTCATGAATGATGGAGGAATGGTAGGTAAGCTTCAGGTAAGGTTATTGGTGCCTTTTCCTCTTTTTATTTTTGTTTTTTTCAAAACCTAAACATTGTTTTTCTGTGTTTTTTCTTGGACAAGAAGAAAAAAATAATGATGCTTGGGGTGTGATGCAGGCTTGGAAATGATGGAAAGGAGGTTTTAAGATGGTAGGAGGGATTATAGGTTCCTCATGAAGCTTTTTTATCCCTCAAACTGCCTTTTGTCGACACTTGTGGCTCTCTGTAATTCCTACAGGAGCCTCCTGTAGAAAACATAATTTTGGAAGAAAAAGGTACAGTGGGGTGAAAGAGATGCCAAAAAAGATGGAAGAAGGTGTGGAGAATACAAGATGGATGCTAGTGTGAATGTTAGAGTCCCCTTGGCACCTTCTTCTGCTCCCTGTAGTCCTCCTGCAAACCTACAATGCAATAAAAATTCTTTTCTTTTCTTTTTTAAAACAACTAGGGCACCTCATAGAGGTTTTCACCTTAATTCCCTGCCCTGGGCACCTCCAAGGGAGGTTTTCACCCAGGGACCTTATTCTTTTTCCCCTTTATTTGACATCACTGGGCCACCTCAGAAGAGGTTTTCAACCCAATGATGGGACTCAAGCGCCTCATGGAGGTTTTCACTTGAGTCCTTATTTTTTATTTTCCTTTTCTTCAATGAGTGGGTGAAGTGGAAGCTAAGACATGCTCCACTACCATCAATGTTTTATTCAAATCTTCAATAAACTCTTGCTTGGAGAGGGGTTTCTTGTAAAATTTCAACCGATGTCCATTGACAAGCATGGGGATGGCTTCATCATCAATGGTTCTGATCAGAACTGAACCATTGTCATTGCATTTCTCCACAGTGTAGGGTCCTAGCTATCTTGTCCTCAGCTTGCCTTTGAAATATTTGTATCTTGAATCATAGGGTAATGGCCAATCTCCCTCTTGGAATTGCTTCTCCTTGATATTTTTTTCATGCCATATCTTTCTCTGAAGCTGAACTACCTCTGTATGGATAAGGGCTTGAAATTTGTATTCATCCAATCCATTAAGCTGAAGTAATCTCTCCTTTTGTGCATGGCTAAGGTCTAGGTCCAGCTGAGCTGCCATCCTTAAGGTATTGAATTCAAACTCTATTGACAGCAAAGCCTTCTTCCCATAGACCATTTCATAGGTTGTGAACCCGGTGGTGGTCTTTCATGTTGTGTTGTAGGCCCAAGTGGCCTCAACTAATCTATTTGCCCAGTCTTTCCTGTTGCTGCTCACTACCTTGGTTAGGATCCCTTCCAATGCTCTATTAGTGACCTCCACTTGCCCATTGGCTTGTGGATGGTAAGGGGTGGAAGTCCTATGCTTGATCTTATGATGTGTGAACGGGTCTTCAATCAGGTTGGAAGTGAATTGACTGCCTTGGTCTGTGACCAACTATCTCGGATACCCGAACTTGTAGAATATATTTTCTCTCAAAAACTCAGCTATTTTTTCCTCTGTCACTGCTTTGATTGCTTTTGTCTCTGCCCACTTTGTCAGGTAGTCGGTGCACACAATGATGTACTACTTCTGTTTTGAAGGGGGGTTGATAGGCCCCACAAATTCCATGCCCCACTTCTCAAATGGCTCAAAGGTCACTTGAGGTTGTGTTGTCGCACAGATTGTCTAGGCAGCTTGACAACGTTCAGACCGGGGGCTATCACCTTGATCCCCGATGTCTCTGTTTAAGCCGTCTCCCTGAAGCAAGCTAAGGGGGGTAGACCCTATGGGATAGAGGATGACCAACTAGGAACCAGCTGGCTTGGGAGACACGGCAGGGGGATACAAGCACTTGATAGATTTTAGAATTTGATTAGAACTTTAAATGCTTAAGACCAGTGCTTTATGGAGTTAATGAAAACCAAGTAATTAATTAGTTGTTGCTGTTTTATGAAGTGATTTAATGATTGCTTGAAAATATTTACAAAATATCCAACATGTAACGAGCATTATATAATCCAAGCAACGATTAATTTCACCAGATGCAAGATATTCAAAAGATTCACAGAGCTTTAGCAATTAAATTTCAAAGGATCAAAATTCATTACTCAACAATGAAATTCAAATGCTAACCAATTCATAAAATGATTCATCACTTTCAGATAGCTAATCTTCAAATAAAACTTAAGCGCATTTAACTATATAAAAATGACAAAATTAATCCCACAACAGAAAAAAGACATCAAAAGGAATTTTCAATTTTTAATTAGTCTTTTCTCAAAAGCTTTTTATTTTTAGATTTTTTTTTTTTTTAAATGAAATAAATCTTAAATTTAATCAAGCAAAGAATGACATCTTTAAATAATAAAACATGATTGTATGCTTTTTTGGATTTTTAGGATTTTTTATTTTTTATTTTTTAATATTATTTTAAAGACAGAATTTAGACAAAACAAAACTAGATTTAAATAAAACTAAAATCTACATAAAAATTCAAATCTAAAACCTAAATTAAATCTAAAATTTTATTATTGATTAAAGCTAACTTAACTATAAATCAAAATCAAAAGAGGAAGACCAAGCTCTACTAAAACCTCAAGAAGTCGAAATCTATTCTAACCTAAGAACCAAAAAAAAATCTAATTTAATGTATATACTTACAAAAGAAACATGAAATCAAATGTTTTACACTAAAAACTTACCCACGCATGGAAAAAGCTTTTTTTTTTGTATTGTTGTGTGCAGGTGACGGCAAGGAGCAGAAATGCGATGGGGAATGAGGACGGGTGAGCTCACGCGGAAATGCACGAAGGGAAAGTCGCAAGCAGCATCATATGTGTGAGGGTTGATGCGGATTGATGCGAGAGTTGGCTGCGTGAGGAGCAACATAGGTTATGGTAGCAGGAATAGAGGCCTGCGTGAGGTTTCTGATGTGTTTTGCAAGGAGAGAGGCAGCGCGAAGCTGGGACGAAGCCACTACAGGCTGCTGAGGACCGTAAGTGTGGCAGCAGTGAAATGCGATGTGGAAGAGAGCAGTGGATAGATATGCGTGGAGTAAGCAACGTGAATGAAAGCAGTGTGGGTTTGTATAGTTGAACACAGTGTGGAGATGGTGCGATGGTGGGAAGAGGACTGCGATTAGGAGCAACGACTTGGGGAGGCCGGATGGAGCTTGAGTAGAGAGCCACGAGAATGAGGGCAGTGCGAAGAAGATGGACGTTGGTGGATGAGTCTCAGGCTGGGTGGATGGAGTGGGTTTCTCCATCCTCTAACACCGATCACACTGGCTCGTGTATCTCCTCACATCCTGATGAAGAGTGGGCCAGTAGTAGCCTGCTTGCAATATCTTGAAGGTGGTTCTTTTTTCTACAAAATGACCTCCACAAGGCCTGTCATGATAGGTCAGGAGGATGTCAAAGACTTCCTCCTCCCTGACACATCTTCTCAAGATCTAATCTGGGCCCAGTTTGAAGAGATTGCCTCCAATCCAGGTGAAAGGGACGCTTTTCCTTACTATCATGCTCTTCTCTTTTGAGGACAGGTGTGGTGGGAACTGTGCTGAAACCAAGTAGTTTGCTATATCAACAAACCATGGAGAGGGTACTAATATATCAAATAGGTGTTCATCTAGAATTTGGTCATCCGCCATTCCTTCTTCACCTGCAAATTTACTCTAGACAAAAACTTAGCAACAACATTCTCTTTACTAGGCTTATCAATAATGGTCAAATCAAACTGCTGCGGTAAAAGAAACCATCTAATAATGTGTCATTTACATCTGGTTTGTTCATTAAATATCTAATTACAACATGATCAGTGTGCACAAATGTTTGATAGCCTGTGATATAATGTCTGAATTTGTTTAATGAATGCACGACAGCTAGGAGTTCCTTCTCGGTCACTGTGTAGTTTAACTCTGCCTTTGACAAGATTTTGCTTATAAAGTATATGGCATAAGGTAACTTTTCATCAATTTGTCCTAAGGTTTCTCCTATTGTTTTGCTCGAGGCATCTGTGTGAATGTGAAAAGGTAGGAACCAGTTTGGACCTCTGAGAATTGGGGCAGTGACTAGCTTGCCCTTCAAGGTATCTGGGGCTTCTTAACAGTATTCTGACCATATGAACTCAACATCTTTGCCTAGGAGGTCAAACAAAGGAGAGGCTAACTTTTTGAAGTCTTTAATAAATCTCTTGTAATATCTAGCTAGGCCTAGGAAACTTCTGACATCTCTCACCTTTTGAGGAGGTGGGACCCTTTGGATGATGGCAATTTTGTTGGGTCCACCTATAGTCCTTGTTGAGATATTGCATGACCTAGCACGGTCCCTTCAGTCATCAAGAATTAACATTTTTCCAGACTGAGGGACGGGTTCATCTCAATATACGTATCTAGAACTTTTCCTAGGTTAGATAAATCTTCCTAAAAGTCAGAGCCATGAGGAGTAAAATCATCCATGTATATTTCTACTGCACCATGAACCAGTTCAGAAAATATACTCAATACCGCTCTTTGGAAAGTGGGTAGAGCGTTGCACAAACCAAAAGGAAGGACCCAGTATGTAAAGGTACCCCAAGGACAAGTGAAAGTGGTCTTAACTTGGTCTTCCGGGCTGATTTGAATCTGATTGTACCCGCTAAACCCATCTAGGAAGGAGAAAAACTTTTTCCCTGCCAGACCGTCTAACACTTGATCTATGAAAGGTAAAGGAAAGTGGTCCTTTTTAGTGGCTTTGTTCAATTCCTGATAGTCAACATAGATTCTCCACTTACCATTTTTCTTTGGCACTAGCACCAAAGAAGAGACCCTTCACTGTCAGAAATGGGATAGATGAATCCTGCATCCAACAACTTATGTAGTTCTTCCTTAACAATATCTTTAAGTGTTGGGTTCATCCTCCTTTGAGGTTGCCTGACTGGATTGCAATCTTCCTTGATGTATATATGATGAGTACACACTAAAGGGTGCACTCCCTTCATCTTCTTATAACTCCAGGCGAAGACATTTAGATGTTTTCTCAGTAGGCTGCATAGCTCCTTCTCCTAGGAAGTAGATAGGGATGGATTGATTTTCAATTTTCTTTCTGGGCCAAACTCTATATTTTTGACACGGGAAGAAGTAGGGTCGGCCACACAGAGATTATTTGAGGGGTTGTTTTAGGTTTCTCTTACTATATATTCTAATGGTGATACACTGGGAGGTAGATTCTGAATCAAATTTTCAATCAGATCATTCTCATCTTGTGGTTTTCCCCCCATGGTGATTTCTAATGCACAAAGTGATGCAGAATAAACTTAATCCTCATCCTCCTCCTCCAACCAGAGAGGTAGATCATGTTCTAGCAAGGGTTGGGCAGGAGGGTGTTAACTGCTTGGACATGTGCCCGTTCTTTATGGTCATGTTCCCAGCTCAGCAGCTGATGTGGGCATCGCCTGTAGCCAACCAGGGTCTTCCCAAAATGAGAGGATACCCAATGAGCTTTCCCTTTGGCTGAAGAACTAAGAAATACATAGGGTACTCCCAAGAATCAATGGAGACCATCACATCTTCCACAATCCCCTCAGGGGTCACGGTGGAGCGGTCTGTTAACTGTGGCACTGCCGTGGTCTTCTTCAAGGAGCTCTGGAGGTTAAGTTTGAGCATTGTGTCCTTTGTCATCACATTAATGGCAGCTCCCAGATCAATCAAGGTGTGTAGGACCATTGTGCCATTGATGTGGACATCAACTACAGGGCTTCCAGGATCCAGATATTTTGGAAAGATTCTCTGCCCCAACATCAAGTCAAACAGTTGTCCTATGACATTGATGGTTGGGGCATCTCTCTTGCACCTTCCTGGATGCCTAAAGCACTTTTCTTTGATCAACCTATTGTAGATAGGCACATCTTTTATGGCTTGGAGAAGTGGTATCTTCACACATAAATGTTTCAATTCTCCCAGGAGTTCAGTATCTTCTGGGGTAAGCTGGATTTTCATGGATAGTCTCTCAGGAAAGGGTGGATTCGCTTTAGGTTCGCTTTCCTTTTTATCTTCCTCAACCTCCCTGGGTGGAGGCTGGCTATCTAGGAGAACTTTCCCAAATCGCAAGTTAATTTCTTGAATCTCCACAGCATAAGTTGGGCATGATGGTTCCCCACTATACACTTGTTGAGCCTGTCTATTGTTCGGGTTCGGATTTGGCTGGGCAGGCATTTGGGGTTGCCTTGGTGGAGAAGAAGGTAATAGTTGTGGTTGGGCAGGTGATGGAGGAATAATAGCGGGAAGAGAGTTGTATTGGGGCCTCCACCCCTGATGAGGTGCATTCCACTGAGGTTGCAGCTGAGCATAGGATTGAAATGAATGGGTGGCTGGTTGGGCATGATATTGAGATGTGAAGGACTAGGAAGGATGAGAAGGGGGGCCCCAAGAAGGTATGGAGGTGACTTGGTTGGGGTTGTAGTATGCCTGAGATGTCCCTTGCATCCCCTACTGGTATGGTCTAGGTCCATGCAGCCTCTTGTGATTTATGTAATAGATATGTTCAGTGACTCCTTCGGCCCCTTGGTATACAACTTTGATTCCGGGCAAGGAAGGGAACTTGTCTGTAGAATGATTTTCTTCACAAACTGGAAAAACCTCTATAGAGTTCAATGGGCATTCATTCCTGGGATACCTCCTGGTGCATCTAGTGCAAAAAATGGCCAAATCCCTCTCTACGTCCTTTTGTTTTATTTTGATATGTAAGGTATCCATTTGCATGGCAAGAGTCTGCAGCATCTCACTCTTGAAGTCTTCCAGCATGATTCCAATTTCCACTTCAATGGATGAATTGGAAGAAGAGGTACTGGCTATGGGTTGAATCCCCCACCTTTCTTTCTGGTTGCTCTAGAATGGTTTCTAAAAACAATCTTGATGTCCTCATAGGATAGTTGGTAAATGTCTCCCCCGGCCAGTAGATGGAGGGTGTCTAAAAGGTCTTCCTGAATTCCCCTGAGTAGGACCAACTTCAGAGACTCAGGGTCAAGTGTACACCTGGCCCTTTTGTAATTGAGCTGGAACCTCTCTTTGTAGTCTTCCAAGGACTCATCACTTCCCATGGTCATTCGAAATATTTCTTCTTTAGTATCTTTTGACCTACAATAGTCTCGATACTTGTTGTTAAAGGCTTGCTACATCTGAGCCCAAGTTGTGATGCTATTGCCAGGTAATCCCATGAACCAGCACAACATTGTGTCCTTGACAGTAAAAGGGAACAATTTCAACCTTTGCTCATCTTTTGCATAGTCATAAGTTTGACAGATGACAGTGAACTCAAGCAAGAAGGTGTCAGGATCTTCTGTAGTCAGGCCATGGAAGTGAGGTAGGGCTGAAGGACTTATAATTTTCATTTTGGTGTCCCCATTGGTCTCCCGAATGGGAAAGGTACCCTCTATTCTTTCTCCATTTCCCCTAGCATTTCTGTTTTTAGCCATTGGCTCTAGAGGAATGTTTTCTTCTTCTTCCTCCTCTATAGGTTCTTCAAATATCTCTGGCTATTCACCTAAGGGTTCTTCTTGATCACAGCCACTGAAGAAGAGAGAAGATTGGTTGTGTGAAGTAGTGGGGGTGTTGGGCAGAAATTTTCCTAAGTTATCTCTATTCCTACGAGGCATGAAAGGAAATCTTTTTGGTTGCTTTTTTGTTTCTTTTTCCCTACACTGATAGTACCTGCAGAAACTGAGATTGTGATTGAACAAAACAAATTGCAACTTGCTGAATGGAAATTTGCAGAATTGAAAAGGAAAGAAAGGAAATGCATAACTGAAAGAAAGGAAATGACTAGTCTACTTTTGCCGAAATGGAATTTGCAAAATTGGAAGGAAAGCAAGGAAATGCAGAATTGAAAGAAAAGAAATGACTAGTCTACTTTTGCTAAAATAAACTATTAGCATAATGTTGCAAGAAGAAATAGAAGAAAGCAGTAATCACAGAATACTCTAACGCTTCCCTAGCAATGGCGCCAAAAAGTGGTGAGCGCCAGTATTGCAACAAGAATGCTGCAACTCCTAGGCTACCAACTTTACTTTTATCAACCCGGTAGCTCGTAACAAACTTGGAAGCGTCGATGCTATATGCACAAGTACTAGTTCTCACTGCAGGTTATCACTTGGTCAGCCGACGCAAGATCACTAGGAGCTCAAGCCAACTTCTATAGATCTCAGAAGAAGCTCTGTGTGTGATGAAAGAAAGAAATATTACTCTTCAGAAGCTATTCTAATTGCAGAAAGGAAAAAGATTGTAATGTAAAGCAAGACCTAGTAAACCTTAATTAACAAGCTAATTCTACTTTTGCCAAAAACACTATGAAAACCATGAAAGAAATGTCATTACCTACTCAAGAAAGTAAACAACATCTAACCATGCTATTTTTGGAAGTAAATAAGCAAAAAACATATTTTTGGATTTTTATGTGTTTTTATGTGGATGTGAAATGCATCTAATTTATTGTAAGTGTGGCAGCGAACAGGTGGCGTTGGAGGGTGGTTTTGGAGTTGGGAGGGTGGTTTTGGAGTTGGGAGGATGGAGATGGTGTGGATGGGTCCTAGGAGGTCTTAGGTGGCCTTCTTGAGGCTTTTCCCACACTCGGCCTTCAAAAGGAAGCCTACAGGAAAAACTACAGGAGGACAAAGGGAAACTACAAGAGGAAAACAAGGAAACTACAGGAGGCCTACAGGAGGAGGCCAAGAGCAATTTCCGCTATTTTGAGGGTGTGAGAGTGGGTGGAAAAGGTGGATGAAGGTTGGAATGAGGTGTTATGGCACCTAAGGTCTACCATGAATCACCAGGAGAGAGAAAGATGATTAGATTTGCTCAAGGAGAGAGGAAGAAGTTCTATGAAAAAAATGCTAACAATCAACCAATAAAATCAAGCAACAAATGAAATGAGTGCATTTAGGAAAAACAGAGTTTTGCATTAAAATGGTCTAAATTATGATATATGAAAGGAAATGCTAAGAAATGTTGTAGGAAATGAAAGCATGAAAGAGGACTATTGAAAATCAGGAAATGAACATGATAAAGAAGATCTGAAGCAAAGCAAAATTGGACTATTAACCTACTAAAGCGCTACAAAAACTAGAAGTCCTATAAATGAGGAAAATCTGTGTTTTTGGGGCAGCAAGTGAGTCTTTGCCTCAAATCATGGTCCCAGAGGGAGGAAGAGAGGCCAAGGCACTATTGCTAGCCTTTTTGAATCTTTTATGATCACTGCTCAACCTGCTACAGAAAGCACAAATGGACGCAAACTATTAAATCATCAAAAGCAACCTATTCTTAACTATAAAAGAAATACATCTAACAGCAAATTATTTTACAAACTGAAGTAAAGCATACAAATACAAGTAAAGAGAATCTTGGGTGCTTGGATTAGGCCCTAACCCAAGAGCTTCAGCCCTCTGAGGTAACTTAGTGCTAGCTCAAAAAGGATTCCATCTTCATTATCAAAAAATAGCAAGATTACATAAAACTGTCACAAATAGTAAACTCAAAATTAGAGCAGAGTTTACATAAGCCAAAAATCTGACCCTAGTGAGTCCCTAGGCCTCTCTACTTATACATCTGAAGCTACCAACAAATTCCTTAAAATCAGGGAGGCTTGTCTCCCAAAACTCGAGATAACTATCTGTCATCCTACACTTGCTCAGCTGCCTTCTAGTGCCTGATTCGGCTGCTTGTACTCCAAGCTGAATGAAGGGGAATTCGAAGTGAGGAGTAATAAATGAAGGGGATCCCCTCCTATAAGTCCTCTCCTCTATCTACTTTGAATTATTGCTGCCATTTGACCACTTGATTCTTGACTTTGACCTTGAAATCCATCATTAATCTGCATTAAATACAAGTTAGACCACATGGCATCATAACTAACTCAACTCACTCTATAAGCATAAATATAATCAGAAAATCATACAATAAGCTAAGAGAATAGTTGGTTTGACTAGGTTATGAGGTAAAATGAGCCCATATAATTACCCATTTATGAGGCTCATCAGGCACAGCCTTCACTGTCAAGAAAAACTACATAGTGGCCACTAGGAGGCAAGATTATGCAGTTGAGGTCACCAGTGACAACTACAAGGTGGGACCCTAGGAGGCACCTCTGCACAGTTTTCTAAGGGAAGACAAGACATGGCAGTAGAAGGACTAGAGGGGACAGTTTTGCGCAGTTTTGGGAGGAAAGCATGCTCATGTCTCTACGTATTGCAAGGTTCCAACAGGTAGGGAGGAAGCTTGATGACTAATCTTGTGAAGTGCGCAGTTCAGGTTGGGCTTTGAGGCAGTTTCTGCACAATTTTGGGAAGGAAGGTAGGTTGATCACTTTTGGGATTGCGCAGTGCAACTATCCTATAGGACAACCTCAAGCACTGTGCAATTCCAGGCAGCATAGCAACATCACTGAGGGCTGAGACTGCGTAGTGCAGCCCAATCGAGGTCCGGTTGTCTAGTTGGAAGGATTTTCAAGAAAATGGCTAAGTGTGGGAAGAAAGTGTATCGGACTCGACATTGCGATGACACACTTAGCACACTTCGACAACATGACAACATTGACCACCGGGACAACAAGACAAAGCATTTCCCTCTATGAGATTTTCTAGAGCTAAAAGCGACAAGTGCGACACTTGGGATAGACCTTTGGACAACTGGACACTTGCGCAACAGTGCTTAAAACTATGTGCATGAGTGTGGCCGATATTTACATAGCTAAGGAAAAAGGGTGAAAAAGACTATGCAGGAGCTCATTAGATGAACTCGAGTGTTTGCAACCATCAAATAAAAACCAAGGAAGGCTCCAAAAATTGAGTGCAACCCAAAATTTTGGAGGGTGTTGCAGTGGCTACAACACTTGGCGACACAATGGTTGAATAACACCTTCTCTATTTTGGTTCATTTTTAGTGCAGGGCCTTGGTCCTTCAGGGAGTATTGGTTCATCGTGTAGATTAATTTGGCTTCCCCACTTACGCCATGGATATACATGGTTCACCTTGTACCTTCTTAGATGAACACAACACAATATTCAACCAGATTACAATGTTTCAAATCAGGAAGGGTAGTTTGGCTCACGAGCTTAAGATTTTCAGAGTATAGTTTTTCATCCCTAGTGTTGCTCCGCTGCGAGCAGACATAGACAGTACCCCGGCAGAGCCATGCAGGAACACAAGCATTGCTCCACTACTAGCGAGCCTGGATAGTACCCAAGTGGAGTTACTTGCTTCACCTCTTTGTGCAGGAAGTCTTTCTCTTCTTTTGCCTTTGTTATTTTTTAAAGAGAGTTGTGCATAGGCACTTTTTCTTTTTGGGCATAAGAGGGATCCCAACTTATTGAGAGCAGGGGAGGTTGTTCCTTCAAATAATCATGTAAATACCTTTGATTCAAGTTTGCTCGTTTATATGTTCCCCTTCTTTGTTTCTACTATTTGGATGAGCTTGAACACGCCAAAGCAAAAAACTGAGTGTAGGCATGAGGTTTCCCATTTTGGACCTCATGGTTTGACCAAAACTCTCCTTACAGATGGATCGTATTTTCTGTCAAGACATCATCGTCCAAAAGTTACAACCAAACACAAGGAAGATGGAAACAAGACTAGCCAAGTGTTACAGTGTCACAAGACTCTTTGAACTTTAGCCACATACACATATAAAAGCCAAAATGCTATGAGGCACAACACTTATTTACATAAGAAAAAATAGTTGAAAAGCAAAGAAAACAAAACAACACAACAAGCAATGAAAATATTGTGTACATAGCATGAGGCACGACCCCGAATCTCATTGAAAATAACATTTTAAGTCTTGGTCATTGACAAGGAGAGATTCAATCTTCCCTTCAAGTGACTGAAGATGATATGGGTGTTGGCCAAACTTCTTGTGGACTATAAAAGGGATTGAAACTTCGTGTGCTTGTCTTTATCCTCATGGCCTTTGTCCCAATTTAAGACTAAGTCACCCACACTGAAGCTAGTACTCCCTGCAAACTTTCTATCGAACCATATCTTGATACAGTTTTGGTGGAGTGTAAATTTTTCTTTTACTTTTATCCTTTCTTCCTGTAACTTGTGCAGTGTGTCCATCCTGTTATCACTCAGGTTGTTCCCCAAAGTTGTAGGAAATGGAATACGGCCGAGCTAACCACAGTCCAATCTTTTAGATACATGTTCTAGCCAATCTACATCCAAAGAGGGCTCTCTCTTTATAATTCAGCTTTGTTTTGGGGTATATTAGGCTAGTTATGAAGTACAAGGGTTTTGTTTTGAGTTTGGTTGGAAGGAAGGGGACTCAATAGCACAGTGAGGTAGAACTGAAATATTTCAGTCCATTGGGCATGATGGAGTCAAAGGGGGATGGCTTCTTGGGTTAGGTTTCTGACCAACAGACTTATCACAGAGCGAGGTACTCGAATATGGAACAATTTAAAGGCTGAAATCAAATGGAATGGAGTCAATAGGTGAAGGGAAATTAAGAATCCTTAATCATGTTGACAGAGGGAAAATGGATGACTATTGCTAAGGAGCAACTAAGAATTCCTTAGCTAATATTCAAGATGAAAGAACCAGGGGAAACAGGAGCAATTAAGAATTCACTGTTTATGCTAATTCTGAAGAAAACATTAATAATAACAGAGACTGAACACAGAGTGCAAACAAGCAAATTCTGAGTTATTATTTTTCTCTATTATTTAGATCATGAAACATATATGATATAGTAAACAAAAAAACTGTAAGACATAAGTTAGAAGAGACTTATTGATCCATAAAAACTATTCAAGAATTTTGTAACATGGTCCTTAGCATCAATTCTTCATCCAGTGAGCTTGACAAGAATGGTTCCAACAATGTTTCTATTTCCAAAAATTGTTCAGTATCACAGTCAAAACTATGAACATCCACTATCAACCAACCAACCCCAAAATACTTCGTCTGGGGGGGATTTATACAAAAATGTCAAGATATCATACAAAATATCTGATAGAAATAATATCTGCTAACAATTTAATGCTTCTTTTACATAGAGAGAGACAGACAGTCTCGAAAACAGGGAGACAATAAATAGATGCAATAAATTCATGCTACACTGGTTGATCTATCTTTATGAGATGTACTGGAGGTAGGTGCTGCAAGTCGGTTCCCATCTGTCTTGTATTGATCCTCTGTGCTGGTTATTCTGCCTTGGCTGGATTTTCTTTAACTCTGATGTGATGCGCTTTCAATCACATGAATGTGATTCATTCCTTTTTTCTGCATTATAGTAAATGGCCCAAAATTTTGCATTGACCAAAGATAATTTACAGGATCTCTAACATGCTTTGCCACCATTCTGGTCCTGGTAATTTATGTCTCTGTAGCTTCCTCAGAGTTTCGTCGGTTTCTGTGTACCTGAAGAAATTAGGTGGGATGGTCAATAGATGTTTTACCTCATGTTCTATGTAGAATAGATTTTCCAGACTGTCATAAAGGGACTGACCGGATGGAAGTGCCTTCTCTCCTGAAGTGCTTGAAGATGCATTAGCTTTATTAGCAACATATATATTTAATTTATGTACCTAGTCCTTGTGCTTCATCAGACAATCATTACTTCCCAAAGGACTTGGCAAACCTTTTTGATGCAGGACTGTAAATTTTCCTGTGAAGGAATCAAACTCTACCTCCATGTCCTGGCATCTTCTGTCCAAGTTTTGCATTAGAGTTCTCATGGTTAGAACTCTCTTGATGTCTAGAATGGTACCTATTCTGTCTCTAATATCCAGTGCTTCCAGTTCTTCACTGGTCTTGGTGTTCAAAAAATGTATTAGCCTATTAGCTTGCGCAGGCATCTGTTAATGCTCTTGTTTTCTGAATTTCCACTTGGGCCACTCTTATCAAATCAATCTGTTCATAAATGGTTTGAATAGACCTCTAGACATCACTAAGGGATTGAGTGATGTTGGTCCACAAAATTTCTTTGATTTCTGTCAGAGGCTTATCCAAAGAGAGGTCCTTTTCCAATGCTCTCACCTTGTTTTCTAATGCTTTAACCTCTCTTGATTTGTAACCAAGCAGCTGCCATGGTACTTATGATAACAATAAGATGAACATCTTTGAGAAACAAAATTAACCATAAGCATGCTTTTGCAACACCAAAACTGTCTACCCAGCCTACTGTACCTAACATTTTTTCTTCTTTTTCTATGGGTGCACTTGGACTAGCAGACCCTTTCAATCTTTTTTTCTTTTCATTACAATCCTATCTAAATCTACCCTTATAACATCCAAGGGCGCAGATTTAACAATTGAGCTCCTTTGCTTCTCTACCTATCTATTTACCTGCCAAGATTAAACTGTTTGGCCATCCATCCATAGTAGCATCAATGAACAAGTTGCACACCATCAGATCTTTGCAAAAATAGAACAGTAGTGGCATTTTGGACTTGCACACTTTCATGGTCCTTTTTTTGGGGTTCATTTCTTTCATTTTCTTGACCATTTCATTCTTCTTGCCCTTTGATTTTTCTTTTAGGGCATACCCTCTTTACATTTTTTAACTTTTTTGATTTCTTGGGAATATGGAAAACCTTTGCAACCAGCCAAAGGTATGAACATATTAGAGCTCATCAATGTCAATCATGAAAAATGACACCTATTGGTATAGGAACCTAACACATCCTACGCTAAACTAAAAGACACGTCTTGCCTTGGGATTCTTGGGACAACTAGAGAGGAGGAAAGTAGATGTTCGGCGAGAGGATGCATTCCTTTCCATATACCAGGAAGTAAGGGGAGGTATTCATATTAGGCTTAGGTGTGACTCAGTTAGCCCATAAAGCATTCACCAAAGCGGAGTACCAGTTTCATTGTTAAGAGTAAATGGTCTTTTTATGATGCGAATGAGCTTCTTGTTTGTATTCAGAAAGACCATTTCCCTGCGGGTAGTAATTAGTAGAATGCTTCAAAACAATACCATTTTCCAATGCAAAGTCATAAAGATTTAACAAAGAAAAGTACGTTGCATTGTTAAAAACAAGTGATGTAGGAACACCAAACCTGGAAATGATGTTTTGCTATAGGAAGTTGATGACTTCCCGATCATTCACTTGTTTCAGTTGAACTACCTCTGTCCATCACATGAAGTAATCTATAGCAGTTGAAATATAGTGGTGTTGATTTGATGATTGTGGGAAATTCTCCCTAATGATATCCAAGCCCCACTGTTGGAATGGTTCTTCCACTGCAACAGGCTATAGTGGGGCTGCTAACTTTTGAATTTTATCGATGTATCTCTAACAGACCGGGAACTTGCATGCATAAGCGTGTGCATCCTTGAATAATGTAGGCGAGTAGAAGTCGGCCGGCATAACCTTATGCATTGTTTTGTTACCCACGAAGTGTCCCTCGACTGGTTCATCAGGGAGATCACATAACACCTTTTCTGAATCTTGTGCCTCAAGGCACCTAAGAAAGATACCATTATGGTGCTTTCTGTATAGCACCCCATGCATCAGTTGGTAAGATAGAGCTTTGATTCAGAATTCCCTCTTCTGTCGCATATAAAAATGAGAGGGAACGATGCCATGCTCAAGGTACTTGTGCACTTCTGCATACCAAGAGTTTCTTTGTGAAGTGGGACAGGATCTCTCAACATTGTACATTTATATTTCTTGCTCCCAGCCTGCAAACTCTTCTTCTTCCTCTTGCGCATGTACTGCTTCCACTGCTAGACTGCAAATACCATGACCCTTGATGGTGTGAACTAGTTTGATGTCAACATCATACTCTTGCAGTCTTGTCATCTAGTTCGCCCTTCTTTCACCTAGTTCTTGCTGACCAAGCAGTGATATGACTGTTGGGTGCAACACAAAGATAATGAAATGGTTTTTCAATAAGTAGGGTTTGAAATGCTTCACTGCCTTGTACAGTACATATGCTTATTTGTCCACGCGGGATAATTAAGTTCTAGTCCTTGCAGGTTCGCACTCATGAAGGAGATGGGTCACTCATTATTCAGCTCGTCCTTTTGAGTGAGCACCACAGCGAGTGAAGTGTCAGACGCAAAAGTATAGAGAAAGAAATATTTGCTAAAGTTTGGACTATATAGCACTGGTGCCTTTATTATTTCTTGCTTGATACACATGAACGTGTCCTTTTCCCTCTTTCCCCAACAGTAAATTGTGTCCTTCTTGATCATCTCTTGGATGGGTTTAACAATCTGTGCATAATCAGAGATGAAATTTCTAAGGAAGTTGATCTTCCCCAAGAAAGACTACATGGATTTCTTGTTCATGGGGTGAGGAATCTGCATGATGGTTTGAACTCTGTCCAGATCTACCTTGATCCCACTTTTGGAAATGATGTGCCGAAGCAGTTTACTCTCGGACACTGTGAAGATGCTCTTCTTGGGATTCAAGGATATCCCATATTTTTCGGCATCGCTAAAAAAAAAATCTTTAGATGGCATAGATGTTCTAACCATTGTCTTGAGAAGACTGTCACATCATCAAGGTAGATCACTACGCTCTGTCCGATGAGACCACGAAAGGCGATGTCCATTACATGTTGAAATGTTGCACTTGTGTTCACCAACCCAAATGGCATTCTGCGGAAAGCGAACGTACCCCACTCATACAAAATGTTTTTTTGAGTCTGTCAGGCTCTGCTACCATAACCTGGTCGTATCCTAAAAATCCATCAAGAAAAGGAAACATCTCTACTCCAGATATTGTCTGTATTATATGCTCCATGGACGACACTTGGTAGTTTTCCTTGTCCGAGGCGCAATTGAGGTTACTAAAATCTATGCACAGATGGATCTCCCAGACTTCTTTCTTAAAGGGACTAAATTGGAAACCCATGTTGAATGTCGCACTTTGTAGATTATCTGGGCACCCAACAACTTGGTTAGTTCTTTCTGTATGAGGGGCTCAAGTGATGGATGAACTTTCCTTAGATTTTGTTGAAAAGGCTTGGCCCCTTCCTTGATTGGTATGACGTGCTAGATTATTCACATGTCATATGTCTTAAGATCATAAAACGTCCACACGAATACATCATGGTACTATCTAAAAAGGTGGATGAAAGCTTAACATTCTTGTGATGTACAACATGTACCAAGATTTACAAACTTAATATCCTTATCGGATAGCCCAGATTAATTTGTTCATGCAACAATGTAGAGTTGTGGGTTTTGGCATTCATGGGTCCCTAAAAGTGGTTCTATAAGTCATATAGCTTCTCAAGTGATACCACACCCTTGGGGATGAGGTTGCCTTTGTTTGCACCGGCCGCGTCCTGTAGAGACTTCTTGTACTTGTCCTCATCTATTGTTGCGTCCTTAAAGAAGTCAATGTTAGCCATGAAATGCAGTATCTGTTGATCATCATCAAAAATAGGTAAATTAGTGATGTTTTCTGGGACATATGGTTTATACAAAATCTCAGCAAAAAATATATCCCTTAATGGTGACATCCTAGTGGCTTCATTCGCCAAGGCATTCGCAGCTACATTATGCATTATTGGTTCTGAAATATATTAAAAGCTTGGAATTGAGAGATGACTCGCCATACCTCTTGTTCATAACTCTTAAGATGGGGTGACACATAGTGTATAGTATCCATGATTTGAGTCACCTACCACTTCTAGAACAACAACGTTGAGGCTAATGGCTTTTTGTAAGCCCAAGACGAGTGCTTCATACTTGGTGGTGTTGTTCATGCACTCGAACTCCAAGCAACTACAGATTAAGTGTTTTCTCTACAACGGGTCTATTAAAACACAACCAGCTCCAAAGCACATCTGTGCCTTGGATCCATAAAAGTACATTGTTGTGGGATAAACTCCCCTAGGTCTTGGGTGAATACCCTAGCAAACTGGAGGTTATCTATACAAAGAAACACACATTCCATGCAATCATAATGCTACTATAAGCAAACTCTACGATAGGGGGCATACCTGAGGTCTTACGTTTGAGAAGAGCCTCCCAGAGTCCAAACCCTTCTTGGAGTTCCTTTGCTCCTTTGACCTGCTAAACAAACAATTCAAGAAAGTGCAGCAGTATATGGACTAAACGTCATAAAGAAACCATCTTCATATTATAAGGAAAGGTAGTTAGTTATGCAATTAAACAACTGATCACATATGAATCATAACATGAATATCAAAACATGAAAAAGATTTATATCAGGAACAAAGACATGTGTTTCTTTTATTATAGACAAATAAAGTACAGAAAAGGAACAATTTCACCTGAGTCATCCTTTCGCAGGCTCCAAGTGGAACCGTCTCCTGGATTCATCCAGTGTCAAGCCTTTAACAAACTCCTTCCATGACTTACTCCATGATCTCTCAAATAGTATGAAATCATCAACACACATAAGGAAACAAGGGTTTCCCGTAGAATGGGGGAAGTGTAGGAGGCACAAGGGTCTTCGGACCTGGTTAGGGAAATCTCAGCATAATAATCTTTCTCTCTCTTCTCTCCTCCCTTTAGCCTTCCCATAGAAGCCTTTTTACACTTCTCCCAAAGTAGTTTTTTAGTTGGGAATTCGTTGGGAACAGTTGGGCCACAGGCACTAACAGGTGATCAACAGGTAAAACTCGTGATCTCCGCCCGAAATTAAGGAGATTTATTTTTTTTAAGTGTTTTTATACATATACGCGGGTTGGGTATACACAGACCCACGTATACACACATTTAGCTCAGGGCAATGTCGCGTATAGGGAAAAAACACTGCTTTTTTTAATTTGGGACTAGGTCTGGAAGGAGGGGTTGCCCTAGGCCATGAGTGCAGCTTCACAAACCTCAAGGGTGAGATTTGGAGCTATAACATACATGGTCCACATGTCATCTATATAAGGACCACTTGTCGCACTAGTACTACTATCACTATTGCTACTATTGTTACAAATTACTGTACAAGTTTCATTTTTTCCAGTTGAGCATGGAAGGAGACCCAACTATGTGTCTGGTGGGGTAGGGGATGGCTCTACAAGATAACACCCCAACTATGTTTCCAGAAAGCAATTGTCGAACATAAGTTCTATGAAAGACAACGGTTCATTTTCTCCATTCAAGGGAGTCACATTGTGCTTCATGTATTTCTCTAACGATACTCGAATCTAGTTGTTTCTGCCCTTGTACAAAAGCCATAAGTGTGACCCTCTAGTGGCAAAGTATCCTTGCAACTTGACCAATATCTGCTAAGAAATACCCCATATGCTTCTCGTATGTCCACAACTACAATATTGATGCATTGATGAACTCGATCATCAAACGATAAACGAATGATAACATCCTTGAGTTCACCAATGGTTGGTACACATGTTCTGTCTAGCTGGATGATCTGTGCAATTGTGTTACTCCATTGATCATTGATCTTCTTAACTGATGCGCCAAAATCAACTAAGTAGTTGTGAATATTGAAATTGAAAATTTCGAATGATAACATAAATGGTGGGGCAGAGCAAGTTTGCCTCCTCCATGTGGAGGGCGTTGAGCATAAACGCGAGTGTGTCAAGAGACTTACTTGATCCATTACTGGAAGTGGTAGCATCACCTGTAGAGGTTTTCCCAAGTTCTCACAGAAGAATGTCCTGCTGACTCGTGATTTTTGTGAGTTCATACAAGGATATGTTTGCACAAGTCTTCTTCCTACCTTCTACAATGTTATAATACAAAGTGAGGAGACTCACTGAGGTGTCCAGGGGTGGACTTGAGTACATGGTTTCCGATGGACTGCTTTTGTCTTTGTTGCTTGTGTGAACACTCTTTGCTATAGTTGTCTTCCTGGACTTTCTCTGAGTTTTCTGTGTTGAGTTAACCAGCGAACCTACTGTCCTTAACATATATGGTCTTATTTTATCTCTCGGTATCTTAAACACATTGGGGACCCCTTGGCTTCTCAAGTTATATCGGTTTTTTTGCTTCGAGGTCAGACCGTCACTTGTAGTGTGCAAGTCTTTCTCTACGACAATAGCCTCTTCATAATTTTCTATCAATGTTGGTCTTGCAGCTCGCTTAACGAACTGCGCAATATTGGTCGGCAGTGCAGACATGTAATAGTCTATGGTGATGGAGTCATGAGGTTTAGTGTCTGTTGATAACTTGTTCAGAATACGGTTAAACCTCTGATTGAAATATTTGACCTTCTCTTTCTAATCCATATTGAGACTACCCAACTCCTTTACCAACATGGTAGGGGTTTCGTCTTCAGCAAACTTTTCGAGAAAGATCCTTTTGAACACCCCCTAGTTTTGGATTGAATTTCGTGGAAGGTTGTGATATCGTATAACTGCTTTTCCATCCAAGGAACATGGAAATAGTTTTCATGTAACATCATCATAACGTACCTCGAGTGTCTGCAGACATAAGTAGAACATGTTTAAGTGATCTTCTGGCTTCACTGTTTTTTCAGGGTCATATTTCGTTAAAAGCTTCTCTACGTATCTCAACATCTTGTGTAGGACACTCGGGAGTGCCAACGGGCCCTGAGTCATCCATTCCATATATTGTTCTACCATGTTGTCCTCTTCATCATCCTCCTCTTCCTCTTCTGAATCTGATGCTTCTTCCTCTAAATCTGTTGGTTCTTCATCCTCTTCTCCTCCTTCTTCGTTTCCTTCCCCTCCGACTACTCCGCCAGAACTTGAGCCCAAGAGTAAGAGGTTGTGTTATTCTTCCTTTCGAAATATTTGGGGTTCCTTATCTTTTTCCACAACTTCTACCAACTCTTCAAGAGTGGCAAAGATCGCTTCTTCCACAGATGAAACTACCACTCCTATGGGGGTTGTCTTTTGCTTCCTCTGAGAATATGGAAGAGTGTGCACTCCTAGAATCAGTCCAACAAATTTTTTAATTTGACTGGTGATGGGACAACTAGCTCAAATACAATGGTACAAGATTTCACGTTCGGGTCTGGTAGGTGAGAAATGACCAACTTCAGAATTGAGTGCAGGGGAGAGGGAGTTAATGTTACTGCCTTGACCAAATGATGGATGAGTGGGGTCTGTGGGACAATCAGCCATAAACTACTAGTGGCCCTCCTTGTAGCGTCAGAAATGTTGATGGTGTTGGACGTGCCAACGTTCAGGGGATCTCACCAGTATGAAGTCCCAACTAGACCTCACACTCTTTGGTGTAGGAGTCCCATCCAGTACGATGGCCCGGTTTTATTTACTTAGAGATTTGCCTTAGTTCTTGTTGTTCAACAAATGAGAGTGTTATGATGTTATCTTCAAAAAGTGAGATGAGTATGCCTCATGAGTGTGTAATGTAAATTGTGTCTAGGTTCTCTTACTGCAAAGGTGGAGAGTAAAGTGAGCTTATAAGTGAGAGGTAGTAGTACCACCCAGGAAGAGACACATGCAAACCAAAAGAGGTATGTCCATCATCCAAAAGAATAGTCCATAGTGGATGCAGCAGTCATTAAAACTGAAGTACAAGGGAAAACACGTACACCATCCAGTAGAGTAGTCCACACAAATGTGAAGGTCGTTATAACCAATACACAAGAAAGTTTTGTTTAATATCCTGTGGAGTAGTCCACAAGGATGAGACAACGATGATAACCAATACAACACATTCCCAACAATGTAAGTACTAAAACAACTGAAGTAGTTCAACTATCTTAGTACAGGTGAAATAAATATGCATTACAAATGCTGAAAGAATAGTCTTACAAACATCTACAAAACATGCATGAAAACGTGTTGGCCTTAATAGGCTTCTGAATTAAGCAAAAGTTCCAAGACACATTTGTACACCATACATCACTAGTCCCAGTAGTGGGACATTGGAGCCACTCCTCGCTCCTCAAATAGGTGACTGAAAACTCTGAAGGCTATGTGGGAGGATCCAAGGTGAAAAGTCCTTGCTCATACAATGGGAGGGGTATATATAGCCAAGGGTGATGCTTGACCCTTGTGACTCTTGGACTACGCTCATGATCTTTCAACTTCCTATAACTTTTCAACTGACATGACTCTTCATCGTCATGTGTGTTTCCGTTGGAATTTCACTTTACATTGAATTCAGTTACAACAGATATGGCCCATAGTAGTGATGTGGCCTTGAAAACTCATGACACAACTCGACATGACATTGCTGACGTGGACTGGCTGGCTATGGTGTCATTGTCAAGCTGTTGTTGCTGCTGAATGATGGATGTGTTCTTGGATGTGCTTTATCTTCTCCTCTGCATGGCTTGATGTTGTTGGGTCTTCAATGGTCTTGGTCTTGTAAGATGGTTACATGCATATGTTCCTTTTGTTTTCTCTTTGATGAGCCTATTTCTTCCATGCACTTGTAAGTGAGTCTTCTAGCATGTGCGCTCCTTCTTCATGCCATTCAGCCTCTCACCGTGATCTATCAGTGTACATGTTCCTACAATTCACTCATTATGGGATGACATCAATTCCAAAACCTCCTAGTCTAAGATGATGTATTGTTTTCCATGGTTTGGGCCAAGTATAGGTGAAAGGCTGGTAAGAGGGCCCAGTAACTATGCACTACGCAATTCTAGGTGACAGGGAGAGAGACTGTGCAAAGCGCAGCTTAGTCTTGGATGAGGAAATTTGGGGCATAGCGGCCACTAGGAGGAAGGATTGTGCTATTGAGTTCACCAGTGGCATCTGCAAGGTCGGATCCTGGGAGGCACCTCTACACAATTTTATGAGGGAAGACATGACAAGGCAGCAGAAGGACCATAGGGGATAGTTCTGCGTAGTTTTTGGGAGCATCGAGTCTTGGTTGAGGGAATACACTGGGAGGACATATCTGCACAATTCTGAGAGAAAAAGCAAGCTCAAGTCTCTGCGCATTATGGGGTTCCAGTAAGTACGGAGGAGGCTTCATGACTGATCTTGCGAAGTGCGCAATTCAAGTCGGGATCTGAGGCAGTTTTTGTGCAATTCTGGGAACGAAGGCAAGTTGCTCACTTCTGGGATTGCACAGTGCAACTTTCCTAGAGGAAAACCTCAAGCACTGCATAGTTCTAGGCAGTAGAGCAGCATCACTGAGGGTTGAGACTATGCAGTGCAACCCAGTTGGGGTCAAGTGAGAGGGGGGTTGTCTGGTCGAAAGGATTTTCAGGAAAATGGCTAAGTGTGAGAAGAAAGTGTATTATACTCGACATTGTGATCACACACTTAGCGTACTTTCACAACATGAAAACATTGACCACTGGGACAATAAGAAAAAGCATTGCCCTCTGTGAGACTATCTAGAGCTAAAAGCAACAAGTGCGACACTTGGGATAGACCTTTGGATGACCGTGATGAGACTTTCGCGACAATGCTTGCAACTTTGTGTATGAGTGTGATCAATGTTTACATAGCTATGGAAACTCAAACACACAAAGGAAAACCTTTGAAATCACCAAAGAAAGACCGCAAGCATGGTAAAGCAATCAACATGCCAAAATACAATAGCTGGCCAAATAGGTAAGAGGGTGAAAAATACTCTGCAAGAGCTCATGGGATGAGCTCGAGTGTTTGCAACCATCAAAGAGAAAATGACTCCTAAAATTGAGTGCAAGCCAAAATTTTGGAGGGTGTTGCAACTGTTGCAATAGATTCCTAGGCCAAATCGATACTCCACCCTCCAGGTTTTACTTTATATCCTGTCATTCACCGGTCAAGGATTCCTAGGCCTGTTCGAGGGCACACGCCTCTAGGATTTACCTTTATCCCGTCATTCATCGGTCGAGGATTCCTAGGCCCACTGAGTTACAAAAAATCTAGCTTTTTTGCAATCCCACCTTCTCCGATCCAGGGATTCCTAGGCCTTATGTTCTTCTTTAGAGGCCACCTCACTCAATTTCAAAACCATCTAACAATCCAACTTAACCAAATAAAAGAGAACCCATCACACCATGTTTATCCGAAAATCGAAAGGCAAGGTTGAAAATCACTGTCACAACTGGAAAAACTCATGTCAATGGCAGCAAGAGAACCAAATACACATATCCATCTACAATGCATGCAAAATATAGCAAAGAAATCACACATGCAAATCGATACCTACAAGTAATCTTGTTGTAGCCTCTTGATCCTACTCTTCCTTGCTTGATCTTTGCTTCCCTTTGTTTTCTTTGTAGTTTCTTTGTTTTCCTTGATCCAATGCTAAAGTGCTACAAGAAACTCTAAGTGTGCAAGAGTGTTAGGGAGAGAGCTCCCAAACTGAACTGACCAAAGGTTACCAACTGATCCTCAGAAGCCTTTTTATCTATGAGGCCTCTATTTTCTTCATTTTCCATTATTTTCGTTCAATTTCCTCCTCACATGCAACCTGTGACCTTTCACTTTCCTTTTCTCCTATTTTCCATTATTTTAATAAATAAAATGTGAATTAATGCCTCTTTCCTTTTCAAAGCCTTGTCCACTACCTTTGCCATTTTCCTTTAGCCATAATAAACCAAACAAACACCCGCTACGATGTTTTTCCCAACATTCATCTTGGAATACATGTCCCATGACCTTGGTATTATATTTTTTTACTTGAATTTTTAACCAAGGTTGTTACAAAACCCTCCCCCTTGGGGGAACATTGTCCTCAATGTTCAATGACACTTATAACCAACAAAAGTACTAAAAACCAAAACATATTGCCCATGGAGCTTTATAACCCAACTCGTTGCAATTTTTATAATGAACAACCTATTGAAAACATGACAATCATATTGTTTACTGGAGATTTATAAAATAACTCATTACGGTATTTATAATAACCACAACATATACTTATGCACATTTTCTTCATCCAGCAAATAATCATATTGTCTATGGAGCTTTATAAATCCAGCTAGAGATAGTATTTACAATTATATACACATATGTACATTTTCTCTAACCAAAAAATAAAAGGATATGATGCATGCATACGCAACAAGGGAATCTAGAGGCCCACACCTCCACTCTCAAAGTAACACCAGGAAGTCTAGAATCCACTCTAAAAATTAAATCTGCATCCAATGTCCAATGCTACAATCCTGTGCCACTTGTCCCCTCAGTGAACAGTTACCAGCTCTGTTAGGATTCCAAGAAACTCTCCTAGGTTGTAGCTCGGAGATGCCTGGTAACATATAAACTTAACTATTGTTGCAGGTTTAATGGAAGGAATGATGGTTTGTTCAAGCCAGATAACCACTTCTACTTTGTTTCACTCCAGACATGCGTGAACACCCCCAAACTACAAGGCTTTAGACCACCAAATGCTCACAGTTTAGATATTGGGTGAATATGGAGAATACTAACCACACCAGCAGATGCACAAGACCATGTGATGGCCAGTTGCAACTAGTAAAGAAACTTGTAAATCTATTTTGCTAATGCACAGATAGGATGACAGCTCTCTTGCATCAGATAGAAAGAAACCTGAGTAACCTATTTAGTGATACATTCAACAATCTAACACAGATAGGATGACATCTATCTAGTGCTAAACCTCAAAAGATCAAGAATACAGCATATCAAGCACAAGCTTAGAACAAAGGAAAATGGAAAGTGAGTAGTTAACAGCAAAAGAAGCTTGTATTAGCTGAAAATGAAGACAAGACGCTGCAAGTGACAAAATATCTACAGTCTCTAGAAGTTGAACCTTACATCAAAATACCAACCACCAACCCTGATTACATCTTGTTTTTGGGTATTTATAAATTTAGATTACAAGGGCACTCGACCATTTAGGTATGGAGGGGTCATAATTGACCACCAACTGCATTTAATTGCCTGATGGAGTTTCAGATTGTGTTTGCTTGTTGTAGTGGATGAATCTGATCTGCTTGTTTGAGTGCTCGTACCAGAGGAGTTCCATAACTGATAAATGTAGTTACAAGGTCATGCTATGTCCTTTTCTCCCCTGGCCATGCCTTCCATTAAATATGGTTGTTGAGGCTTTACTGTGACTGGTACTGGCAAGCTAGTCACCTTCCTCCTTCGGCCGGACGGAGTGGTCAGAGGACGTGGACTGCATGGAAGAGTGGACGATATGGATGAGCGGAAAGGATGGCCGTCGGATCGGGGAAATGGACGGCGGAGGATATCGGCCAAGGTGGGAGCAGGTTGAATTTGGGCCGGTAGATTTTAGGCTGCCAGATCGAATGGTGATCGGGAGGCAAAGTTACGCGGTCGTTATCGAGCGGGAGCAGTTTAGTTGCGTGATAACGGTATTGATCGCACCGCTTTCGGGCACACAGTGGTAAAAGGATGGGACCGCGCGATTCCACTCCTCGATCGACACATAGTGGCGGATGAGAGAGAAAAACCACTCTCATCGTACGCTAACGTTTGATTGAGTGGACGGCGTGATAAGAGCAAATGCCGTCGGATCTTTTCGGAGGTGATCGGATGGTTGGGAATAGTCGAGTGGGTCGCTTTATCGGGGGTGACAAGAGTCGTTGGATCTATGGGAGGGAATCAACGGCGGGGAAACGATGAGGGTTTGGGCTTTTGGCGCTTGGGGCTAAGGCCAAAGGGGTTATTTGTCGGGTTTATAGGAAAAACAGAGGAAACGAAGATGAAGGAGAATAAGCGGGATAGAGGAAGAAAGGAGGAAGTGACCAATGTGGAATCCTTTTGAACACAACCAGGCGGACCAAGCTTGTCTCTGACCTTAGAAAATCGTCGTTATATAGCAAATCTAACACTGGCTCCTTCTGGGGATGAGATCCTCCCTATGAGGTCTCAAGAACCATAGACCACTACCTTCATACAAAAACAGATTAAAAACATTGCCTAGTATTCCATTGGGCATGGAGTCTATTTAAGCCTACACTAAACCTAGTGAAAAAAACATATTTACAACATTAAGGCCTGAAGACCTTAAACAACATAAATTTTCAAAAAACGCCCATTAACTGGGCCATCAGAAACTATCTCTCCTTTCACACTTTGCAGCATGAAATTATTGTTCCCCTAGATCTGAGTGATGACAAAAGGTCCAGTCCATAGAGCATCAAACTTCCCATGGTTTCCCTTTTTCTCCTTCAGTGCATCCCACTTAAGGACCAAGTCTCCAACTTGAAAACTGTCTATCTTTTCCTTTCTGTAAAAGGCTTCCTTGATCCTCTCTTAATGTGCTGCAGACTTTTCAACCAGCTGCTCTCTAATTTGATGAACTTCAGCCAGGTCACTAATCCTCTTAGCCATGTCATCTTCTTCATTCTGCTCTTCCTGCAAGAACTTTTCCATAGGGAGGGTCAATTGGATTGGGAATATAGCCTCAGTGCCATATACCAGCTTGAATGGAGAGTTCCCTGTGGACTTCTTAGTAGTCACTCTGTTAGCCCACAATGTATACTTCAGCTTGGCATCCCAGTTCCTTTTATTTTTTTCTAGCAGCTTCTTGATTATCCTTATCTAGCTCTTATTGGATGATTCTGCTAGACCATTACCTTGAGGGTAATATGAGGTGGAATGAACTAGCTTAATTCCCATTGAGTCACACATGTCCATCAACTCTTTTGCCCTGAAGGCTGCTGCATTGTCTGTAACTAATTTGTGTGGACGGCCAAACCTGGTGAAAATGTTTTCTGTCAAGAATTTCATGACCACATGGTGATCAGCTTTCCTCGTAGGGATGGCTTCAATCCATTTAGTGAAGTAATCAGTGGCTACTAAGATCCATCTGTGCTGGTCACTGTAATGTGGATTAATTGCCCCTATGAAATCCAAACCCCACTGTTGAAAAGGGCCATAGGCATGTATTGGCTTCAAGGGCAAAGATTTCAACTGTTGTTTTCCTTCAAACCTCTGGCATCTGTCACAAGATTTCACAAATGAAAAGACATCAGAAAACAAAGTGGGCCAGTAATACCCAGCTCTGAGGATCTTGTGGGTTGTGTTTTTCCAATAGTGATGTCCTCCACATATGCTGGAATGAAGCTGATGCATGACCTCAATGGATTGTTCTTTATCCAGGCACCTTAAAAGGATTCCAGATGGATCCCTCCAATACAGCAAGTTTTCATGAATGCAATACTTGGCTGCTCTGAGCTTAATAGTTTTGGCTTGGCTTGAACTAAGGTCTGGAGGAACTTCTAGCTTCAACAAAAATTGAGCTATCGTAGAATACCATTCACAAGAAACTAGATTTTCAGGCAATGACTGGTCATGCCCTGGTTCAACTATTTCTTCTGTTTGTCCATCTTCTGAATTTGTGCTTATCAAATTCATGTCCAGCATTCTGCAATTTTCTTCAGCCATCAGCTTGGCAAGGCCCTAACCTCTGACAAGCTTAGTGGGTTTTAATTCTATATTGAACTCGGTCAGCTTTGCAATCCATTTAGCGCTTCTTCCATCAACATCTGGCTGTGTTAGGACATATTTTACTGAATCAGAGGGCACATATGCAGTTACCTTGGAGTGCATAATGTATATTCTGAAAGATTTCAGGGATTTGATAAGAGCATAGGCATGTTTCTCAATGATATCATACCTCAGTTCAGCATCCCTCAATGTTTTGCTGAAAAATGCCACTGGATGCTCTGAGCCCTCTTCATCTTTCTGCAATAAGACTACTACAAGGGTGTCGCCATAAGCAAAGGAGAAGATATGGAACTCCTTGCTATAATCTGGGCTGACTAAAGTAGGGGCTTCCATAATAGCCCTTTTGATGGCTTCAAAATATCTTCTTGCTGCATCAGTCCATTTGATCTCTGATCCCTTTTTCAGCATGGAGGTGATGTGTTTTACCAATTCTGCAAAATTAGGAATAAACCTCCTTACAAAGTTTATTTTGCCTAGAAAAGATTGGATGTCCTTTTTTGATCTTGGGACAGGCAAAGTCTGTATTGCTTTTACTCTTTCTGGGTCAATTTTGACACCTGCAGCAGAAACAATGTGTCCAAGGAGCTTGCCCTCTTCTAAAGCAAACTATGATTTTTTAGGATTGACTGATATCTCAAACCACCTGCACTTCCAAAACACTTTCTTCAAATGCTGCAGATGATCTTGATGGCTACTAGAGTATATTGTTATATCATCTAGGTAGACAAGGACAAACTTATCCTTCTCCCCTACAAATGCTATACCCATAGCCCTCTGAAAGGTGGCTGTAGTGTTCATCAGCCCAAAAGGCATCTTAGAGTACATGAAAGTGCCCCAAGGAGTGGTGAATGCAGTCTTTTCATGGTCATCTGGATGTACAGAAACTTGGTTATACCCTGAAAATCCATCCAGGAAAGACATCACTTTGGCTCCTAAGACTTTCTGCAACAAATGCTCCATCTTGGGCAGAGGATAATTATCTTTCTTAGAGAATTTGTTCAGGTTCCTTAAATCAATGCACAGCGTTATTTCTCCACTTTTCTTCCTCACTACCACCAAGTTGACTACCCACTTTGAATATCTCAGAGAGACTATGATTTTCGCAGCCAACAACTTCTTGATTTCTTTTTCAATCAGAGGGAGGAGCAAAGGATTTATGGTCTTAGCTTCTGCTTAAAAGGAATGGTGTCTTTTTCCAATGGGATTTTATGCTAGATGATCTTTTTGTCATAAGTTTTCAGGTCACTGTATTCCCAAGCAAAGACATTAGCAAATTACTTCATCAAGGTGCAATATTCAGAACTTTGGGCAACAGACAAATGGGTGGACAGATTTATATACTTGGGGTGATCTGGACTCCCTATGTTATGCCTATGGATTGCAGACTGATCTTCTTTTTGGGCAACCTTATAAGGCAAGTCATTATGGTCAAACAACTTCTCTAGGGGAACTAGGCCTTTAGGTATATAATTGCTAGGCAACTGAACAATGTTGTCTCGACCAGTTCTATTTTTTAGCTGGGGCTGGGGGCATTCCTCAAGGGTTTCATTCTCTTGATCTATTTGCATTTCAGAGAACTCACCAATGACTTGCAGAAACCTGTTTACTTCATTGTCATCCTCAAAGACTTTCCAATGCCGAACATTATCAGGCAAGGATGGTCTATATTTTATCTGGACCTCATAAACCAATTTAGGGGGCACGGGAGGGATGAATATGCTAGCAGACACAGTAAGGGAATCAGCAAGCTGATTTTTGGCTCTAGGAATATATGAGATACAAAAACTATCAAAAGATTCTTTGAGTCTCCATACCTCATCTCTGTATGCTTTCAGCCTTGGGTGCCTTGCTTGGAACATTTTGTTCACTTGCTGAATGATGAGATCAGCATCTCCAAACACCTTTATATTTCTAATTCCTCTGTCTTTGGCAGCATTTAAGCCCAATATTAGAGCCTCATACTCTGCTATATTGTTTATGACCTGAAAAGTTAGTTTGAGAGACAGATGTGTGCTTTCTTGTTTTGGAGACACCAGCACCACTCTTGCTCCTGCAGTTTCCCTTGAACAGGCTCCATCAAAGAACATATCCCAAGCTTGTGTCCCTTTATCTTCAATGGCCTGGCATACTGTTTTCTTAATCTGCATCGAGGTCCTCTGAGATTATTCAATTTGGAGAATGCATGCTCCAAAGTCAGTGTCCACAACATAAATAGGATGATTAGTGGGGTTCTTCTCATCACTGATGATATAGGCCAGCTGAGCTTCCCTGTATAGTCTTATGCTTTCTCCTCCAAAAACTGGGACAGTGGCATAAGATAAGTCATTTTGTAATGTCCCACCCAGTCTCTTAATCCACCCTCTAGAGAGCAGCATACCAAGGGGGAACATCTGCTACCACAATATCCATCACCATGCTCTTCATGGGCAGCTGAGTTAGGGTGATAGCTAAATCTTTGATCAACCTCGGACATTTCACCTTCCTTGAATCAAAGGAGAATAAATCACAATAGGGTGTGGTGATGTCAAGGCCTAACTCTTCCATGACAACTTTGGGCATCATATTATGGCTGGCCCCTATGTCCAGCAGGCAGTTATGGAGGATTTTATTATGAATGGTCAAAGAGACATAAAATGATGGAGAATTATCATCAGCTGGTTTAGTCTCTGGCCTAAGCACAACTGCAGGTTTATCATCTTGTAAATTGACATAGTCAATGGAGGCTTGAGTGGCTTTGAGATCAAGGGCTTCAAGGATAGGCTTTCTAGAGACCTCACTCTTTGCTAGTTCTATCAGAGGCACAAATATTTTCAACTTCTGGACTTCTGATTCAAAACTGAAAGGGGAAGGGGACTTGTCAGGGCCTCTTACCTCTTGAGCTAGTGCTTTGAGGATGATGGGATCAGCTGTTGGTCTCTTCTGTTTATTGGTTTGCTACTCTATGGGGACGGCAACTCTTTGGGCAGGATTCTCTTTGACATTACTTGTTCTTGACCTCAAGTTATATCTTTGTTGATCCTCAGTCTGTAGAATAGCTTCTCTGTCCCACTCTTGACTGGTTTGGTCCTTAAGTAATGATTCTTCGTACGTAGCCATTGTCAAAAAGGCAGCACTACCCTTGTCTTCCATGCAGTGAATCGCATCCTCTTCGTCTAGTTGTTCCTCCACCATGACTACGTTCTGGAAAGGAGTCTTAACCCTTTGTTCTTCACTGGCCTCTTTACCCCTCTGAATAATCTGAAATTGTTCATTTTCTCTTCTGAATGGATTTGGATTTCTAGGAGCAAATGTATTAGGGAGCCTTGCTTTCCCAGAACTCTGTTCAACCTTCAATTTGGATATTTCAGCAGTCAATGACTTTATCATTTTAGTCATTTTATCTAATTTGGATTCTGAAGATGAAGCGGAGCAAGAAGAAGCCTCACCTCTCTGCCTCCTTCTATCAGCATGTCCTTTGAGTTTCTTTGCATCCATGACATTGGATTCCACCTCTAAGGCTACATCTTGCATCTCAGCTAGGGTGGCACATATTCTTTCTATTAATAGTAGGCATAAATTAGAATCAAAAGTATTGGCATAGGTGAGTTTAGTAGAGGTGGCGGTAGGCTTCACTTTAGCTGGTATCTTGCTATACATACGATTGAATCTTTTATTAAAATCAGGCAATGATTCCCCATTTTCCCTCTTGAGTTGCCAAACTCAGTATGGTAGTATAGCATATCTTTCTTATCTCCCCAATGCTTTAAGAACACATCATCTAATGCTTCAATGTTTGCTATAGACCTAGGGGTCAGCTCTCTGAACCACTTTCTAGCCTCTCCATCAAGGCTTTGGACAAATACTCTCATCCACACATCATCCTCACTAATATCTAGGTTATCAGCATAGCTATAAAAAGACTCAAGGTGTTCTTCAGCTGTTACTCCATCTATACCAGTGAACTTAGGCATATATTTAAGATACTCTCCTGCAGGCATGGCATTTAAAGGAACAAGCAAGACTAGGGGTCCATACCTAGCAGCTATGATTCTCTCCATCTTTGTGGGTGCTTGTTGGCCTGCCATGACTGAGGCAGATGGGAGGGTACTGGCAGTTTGGAAGGTAGGGAGCTGAGGAACGAATGACAGGGCTAAAGGAAAATGATGGACTATATGAGAGGCTTTCTTTGGACTGAGATCCAAAGGGGAACTTATTGAATAAAAGGAGCTTTATGAATCTCTGGAAATATTTCCTCAGTGATAACGCTAGGCTCTATATTTTCAACCTGTGCATGCTCAGTTACTAGCCTCTCTTGCAGAGATACATAAGATTGTTTTGGCTTACCTGATCCTGATGCTCCTTTCTGTGATGTTTTTCTCTGCTTGACAATCTTCTCAGGGTCAGGCACTGGGTTAGCTGGTGATTTCTGAGGATTTCTCCAAGTATGCCTCACAAACTGAGCCAGAACTGTGATGTGGAGTCACCAATAGGTTGGTCCTCCAGTAGAGTCGCCAGATAGATGATTACAACCAAAAATGTCTCCAGTCTTTGTCTATCATCAAAGCTGGATCTGTGTCGTTCTCCTAGGGAAGCTGAGCTTCAATCTCCTCTCCCTGGCAACGACACCAATTATGTTAGGATTCTAAGAAACTCTCCTAGGTTGTAGCTCAGAGATGCCCGGTAACATATAAACTCAACTATTGTTGTAGTTTTAATGGAAGGAATGATGGTTTTTTCAAGCCAGATAACCACTTATACTTTGTTTCACTCTAGACATGCGTGAACACCCCCAGACTACAAGGCTTTAGACCACCAAATGCTCACAATTTAGATATTGGGTGAATATGGATAATACTAACCACCCCAGCAAATGCACAAGACCATGTGATGGTCGGCTGCAACTAGTAAAGAAACTTGTAAATCTATTCTGCTAATGCACAGACAGGATGACAGCTCTCTTGCATCAGATAGAAAGAAACATGAGTAACCTATTCAGTGATACATTCAACAATCTAACACAGAGATAGGATGACAACTATCTAGAATACAGCATATCAAGCACAAGCTTAGAACAGAGGAAAATGGAAAGTGAGCAGTTAACAACAAAAGAAGCTTGTATTAGCTAAAAATGAAGACGAGACGCTGCAAGTGACAAAATATCTACAGTCTCCAGAAGTTTAACCTTACATCAAAATTCCAACCACCAACCCTGATTACATCTTGTTTCTGGGTATTTATAGATTTGCATTACAAGGGCACTCGGCCATTTAGGTATGGAGGGGTCATAATTGACCACCAACTGCATTTAACTGCCTGATGGAGTTCCAGACTGTGTTTGCTTGTTGTAGTGGATGAATCTGATCTGCTCAGGTGTTGTGCTATCCTCTTAAGCAGTTTGAGTGCTCGTACTAGAGGAGTTCCATAACTGATAAATGTAGTTACAGGGTCGTTCTTTGTCCTTTTCTCCCCTAGCCATGCCTTCTGTTAAATATGGTTGTTGAGGATTTACTGTGACTAGTACGGGCAAGTTGGTCACCTTCCTCCTTTGAATAGACAGAGTGGTCAAAGGACGTGGACTGCATGGGCGAGTGGACGATATGGATGAGCAGAAAGGATGGTCGTCGGATCGGGGAAATGGACGGCAGAGATGGCTCGACGGAGGATATCGACAGAGGTGGGAGTGGGTTGAATTTGGGCCATTAGATTTTAGGCTGCCAGATCGAATGGTGATCGGGAAGCGAAGTTACGCGGTCATTATCGGGCGGGAACAGTTTAGTTGGGCGATAACAGTATTGATCGCACCGCTTTGGGGCACACAACAGTAAAAGGACGGGACCACACGATTCCACTCCTCGATCGACACGTAGCGGCGGATGATAGAGAAAAACTGATCTCATCGCGCTCTAACATTCGATTGAGTGGACGGCGTGATAAGAGCGAATGCCGTCGGATCTTTTCGGAGGTGATCGGACGGTTGGGAACAGTCGAGCGGGTCGATTTATCGAGCGCGACAGGAGCCGTTGGATCTGCGGGAGGGAATCAATGGCGGGGAAATGATGAAAGGTTTTTAGCAAGCGCGCAAGGGCGTATGCCAGGGTTTTATGAGGGTTTGGGCTTTTTCCGCTTGGGGCTAAGGCCAAAGGGGTTATTTATCGGGTTTATTGGAAAAACAGAGGAAACGAAGATGAAGGAGAATAAGCAGGATAGAGGAAGAAAGGAGGAAGTGACCAATGTGGAATCCTTTTTAGCACAACCAGGCGGACCAAGCTTGTCTCTGACCTTAGAAAATCGTCGTTATATAGCAAAGCCAATAGGCTCATTGTTATAGGGCATACTCCCAATGTGCATCTGATTCCATTTGGCAATGCCAATGACCAAACAAATCCATTCCCCGACCTTGCCTTCTTTTCTACACAGTCCCTCAAGCAATCTGGTCACCCCCTTCCATGCAGTCACTCACCTTCCAAGTTCCCCGGCATCCCCTCTCCTGAGCGATCCATCCCTTAGCAAGGTTTCCTTGCATAAGAAGGTCCAAAAACCAAGGCAAATCCCTGCCTCAAAACCATCATACAGGTCATAGCATGCTCATGGAAATCAGTGGACACTATTGGGTACCAGTGTCCCACAAGGGTCGTGCTCCTTAAATGCTTTACTAACATACTACTTATTTTCCAATTCCTTTTGTTGTTGTTGTTAATGCCTGTAGTCAGTTTCAACCACCCAACCCGAGCATTTTCCATGTTTTCTTGTACCAAGCACATAATTTCCATTAGATTCAACGAATTGAAATAAATTCAAACATACCTCTTTGCAACTCGTCAACAAGGTACACTTGCAATTTTGTTCACTTCCTGTCACAACAAGACAAACTAACTCTTTGATCAAATCATTATGTCTAAACATATCACATCTTCTTAGCTCAAACCACATCCATCATAGATCAAATTCATAAATCACATTCAATCATCATAAACCATAATCATAGATCACATGTAATCAACATAAACCACAATCATAGATCACATGCATAATTAAAACTGAAATAAAATATTGATACTTATCCTTTAATCGATCCTTAGCTTCTACATTTTTCCTTTTCATACACACACTAAATTCGGTTGCCACACCTGGCAAGTATCTAGTGCATTTTATTATCTTCAACCATGTACACAAACACACAGTGTACATCACAACACATACATCCACACACAATGTACAACACCACACAATGCATGCACCTACACCTAATACACATCACGAAACATACACCTACACTCGATGTACAACACAACACAACACAATTCACACTCCTACATCTGGTGTACAACATAATACACATGCATACACATAGTACAGCACAATGAATACACATGTCACAATGCCACAACTACACAATGCACATACGTAGTACGACATGTACACAACACAACATGTACGACATGGACACAATACCACATGTACACCAGTACCACATGTACACAATACCACTTGTACACAACATCACATGTACACGGCATCACCTACACAACGTTTACACAACGCTACATGTACATCGCACCACATGTACAATGTGTACACAACACCACATGTACACCACACCACATGCACAACATGTATATAGTACCACATGCATGACATGTACACGATGCCACAAGTACAAAATGTGAACAACACCACATGCATACAACACCACATGTACAATCATGCACACAGCACCACATGTACAATCATACACACAGCACCACATGTGCAATCACGCACACACTACCATATGTACATAGCACCAAGTGCACAACATGCACACAACACCATATGCACATAACACTGCATATAAAACATGTTCATAGCACCATATGTACACAACACCACATATCCAACATGCGCACAACACCATATGCACACAACACTGCATATCCAACATGCACATAGTACGATATGTACACAACACTGCATATCGTAGATGTACATAACACCATTTATACTTGACACTGCATATGCAATATATACACAACACCATATATACAACAAGCACACAACATCATATGTACACAATACTACATATGCTACATGTATACAACACCAGTGCTGCACATCCTAAGACTACATTGTCCTTACCAAATGACCTTGCTTATAGTTTCTTTTCACTGTCCATGCTTGTCCCAGCATGCCACAAATCACATTGCTTTCATTCAGCTATCGTATCCCTCAGCATTACCTGCCATAGAATAAACATAAACATAGTATAAACACATAACGTCAATTCATACCCACATGATATTGGCCTCATAGATTTGTCATGACTACTCTTCCCACTTTATTCCTCAAAAACCAGGAACCCCTTAATGCACTTCACCTGCATAAGCAATCATTCATCCACAGGAATGATTCCTAACGACCCTACCAGACAACAACATACGTACATACATATATGCATATAAACATTAGCATAAAACAATCGTGATCCATGATGACCCTATCATACATGACATACATACATGCATACATGTAAACATATATAGGCATCGGCGCAATCATGATCACAACATAACTACCAATGTCAAAATCTCAACATTTAAGAGAACTTCCTTTATCCATGCACAACATTAAGAACAATAGTTCCCAATGTAACCAAGGCATCAGATGCCTCACATCAATTCACTTTACCTTTCCTATTAGCTTTCTCATGATTGTCCTGCCATTGTCCATTTACACTAATGGACTCAATCAATCCAACTAGATGTCATACTCTTGTCCTCAGTTGCACTTATACATGCACCGAGCTTCATCCAGTTCTTACATTACTCGTTGGGTACCACACAACTCTCCTCGAGCTCCATTAACTTGCTCCTTCCCAACCAATTCCCAATACCCTCAAAACATAAAGGCAATAATAAGAAACAAACAAGAAGAAAACCATGAAACACCAATAGAAACATGACACCACAAACAAAGTGGCAAGGCCTTTCACCAAACACAATCAAAACCCATAAATCAAGATCAAACAAATCACAAAATACCAAAGGCACAAAACTCCCAACAAACATCATGACTCAACCCCATGGGTTCCCAATGCCTCCAAGGAAGATTCAACCTTAGCCTTCTTCAAGATTTCATGGCAGTCCATTTTTCCGTGCAATCCCTGCATCATACTACCATAAACACATAATTGTCAATGTATAAATTAATATTACAATACACTCGTTACCATACGTTGTTGTACCCAACACGTTGACCTGTAACTGAACTCGTACATATATCATCTCTCAAGGGACTCCATTCCCTTTATGAATCCAACCATAGCTTGAAACTAGCTTAATATACATGTCAAATACATGTTTAGGAATATAACATATATCCACATAATGTCAGACAAAATCTAGTTTGAGAAGACTTCTTGTATTCAAAGCATTCATTCGTTTGGAATTTCAGTTTCTAAACATAGCCAAAGGAATTCTCACCCAATTCCTTTCTTTTACATTTACCTTGCTGCAACTGAGTCTTACTATATACTGTCACAATACCCAACTGATAGTTATATAAACAAACCAACTATTACCTTGTCATGCTAATACCAAGTATGTTGCCCTGCAATTATTTACACATGTTAGCCACATGTTCCAAGGATCAAAACATCATGTCTATTAATTGAAATCAACATTTTCCAAGGCTAAAAACCATGTCATAATCAACTAACATTCATCAATCATACAACTACAACTAGCACCTACTTACACTCAAGTGCATATCAATTGTCTCTTCACATATGTGTTAGTACAATCTTCTTAAAACAAGATCATTCCTTCATGCAATCTTATAGACACATACTCATATCATGCAAGTAATCAAACATTCAAACAACATATAGATGACACAATAGATGCCAAACACATAACACCAAATAAACAGCATAACCAACCATTCGAACACCAAATAGATGACATACACAAAATCATACCTTAATGTATCTCAGGGGAGGCTATCTTGTCTGCACAATCAATCTAGATTAGCACGATATAACTTCACAACGCATCAACTCAAACATAAATAAGGTCATGATATCCATGACAATAACTAACTAACATGTTCATGTCATAAGCTCATAAACAATTGTCAAGCGTGCATAACAATCACATATGCATAGCTAGTCTAGATTAGTACAACACAATATCACAAATATGTTTGCTCATCCTTGAATATCGTAACCGTAACCATTTGCACTAGCCAATCTAGATTAGCACGTTACATATAACATCAAGAAATTGACACAATAGACATACTCATCATGCATATGACCACAATGCATACAACTACAGGTTACTATTAGTCATGACTATCCAACGCATATGCATATAACTGCACTAATTAAATAACATCTATCATGCATGTAATTGCAACAACCATAGACTAACAGACATGTACATGACCCTAATACTTCTAAAAACCATTAACCAACGTACCTACATACCCACCATACAAACTTGTATGACGATATGATCTTACCCTAAATTCTAGTGTTGCAACCTCGCTCTAATAGTTTGCATCTCTTGCTCTATCTTAGCCAACATATTAGCATCATAACAACTAATAGAATCATGTTGACACAAACTAGATACAATGACCTCACAATGCATGTTTGACCTCCTATACATGCATAACTATAACCATGACAGTGCATGCATTACAACATATAGACATTTATGTGCATAACGAATGCATATACAACTCACATGCATTCATAACTACCAACAACAACATCAATAACTCCCACATGGCAACACAACTATAACAATGATGACTGCCATGTGTACATAACAATAATATATACAACCTACATGCATGCATGGAAAACACACTCTGCCCATCTAGTCCAAGTGTTGAACCATGCTCTAATACAACTCTATAACGCCCTCCTCCCACATTTACCCAAGTTACCGGCCTACGGGCGCAAACATGTGACAAAGAGTTACTATGATATGATTCAACCTCCTATATCACCTTACGGAAGTTGAATTGACCAACCAAAACCCTTAATGAATCCCCTATTAGGTGTTATAGGACCTCCAAGGGCTAAACCACCCTTCCAGGTGCCCAAACCCTGAATTAAACCTCTTTTTTCAGTGCCATGATCTCCTAGATGTTGGCACAACACTACCTGATTTCGACTGAAACTCTTTAGTCGCATGCATGATGCCTATAAGGGAGTGACTGCAGTATTTTTCACCTAGTTTTGTGCCTGCGACTGCAGGATTTAAGCCACTTTTTCAAGCTAGGATCCAGACCTATGCCCAAAACTTAATGAAACTTTCCAAAACCATGAATGACATAAGGACAAAGCCTTCCATACAAATATTAGGCAATAAATTGACCTAAAAAGGCCTAGCACGGATAAACATTATGTCAAACATATCGTGAAGATGAAATCTACAGGTCATAAATACACATATGACCATAGGGGTCTGATACTTATTTGATAATCACCAAGAAGGTCTAGTACCTTCACATAATAGCTGCAATAACATCTATTAGGTCATACATTCATCATTCATCATTTACTAATCAAAACACGACGAGAGCCATAACCAAAGTCTATCATAAACCATGCTTATAACCATCATATAGGCAACAAAAATAAAAGGATATAACAACCATAAAAACCACATATGAACCAATGCATTTACACATGAAATACCAAGGATAAGGAGCTCTTATTAACATATAAAGAATGCAACTAGGTCTAGGACTTCCACGTACCACCCAATCATAGATTGGGTTGAACTAAACCTTTCTTTTAGCCAATCACCCCGATGCCATATTCCAATCATGAAAGTGGGACTCACAACAAAACGAACCAGAGCTTCCTCAGGCTTTACTGCATATCCCACCAAGGGATCCCTAGACTCCAACCCTCCTCAATACAACCAGGATTTTACCACAATACCCACGAGAACACTAGGCCCTAAACAAGCATGGATGCCTCTGGATCTCTCCACCTATACCATGTGGAATTTTCCTGTCTCCTAGTGTCTAGGCTTTGTCGTATATCTTGCAATTCACAGGTTGATGATTCCTAGGCCTAATCGAGACTCCACCCTCCAGGCTTTACTGTATATCCTGCCATTCACCAGTCGAGGATTCCTAGGACTGATTAAGGGCACACACCTCTAGGATTTACCATATATCCCTCCATTTACCGTGGAGGATTCCTAGGCCCACCGAGCTACACAAAATCTGGCTTTACCACAATCCCACCTTTTCTAGTCTAGGGATTCCTAGGCCTTGTGTTCTTCTTCGGAGACAACCTCACTCAGTTTTGAAACCATCCGGCAATCCAACTTAACCAAATAAAAGAGAACCCATCACACCATGGCTATATGGAAATGGAAAGGCAAGGATGAAAATCATTGTCACACTTGGAAAAAGTCATGCCAATGACAACAAGAGAACCAAATACACTCATGCATGTGCCATGCATACCAAATCTAGCAAGTAAATCACACATGCATATTGATACCTACAAGTAATCATGTTGTAGCTGCTTGATCCTACTCTTCCTTACTTGATCTTTGCTTCCCTTTCCCTTCTTTGTTCTTCCTTTTTTTTCCTTCATCCAATGCTAAAGTGCTCCAAGAAACTCTAAGTGTGCAAGAGTGTGAGAGAGAGAGAATAGAGAGAGAGCTCCCAAACTGAACTGACAAAAGGTTACCAACAGATCTTCATAAGCCTTTTTATCTATGAAGCTTCTAATTTCTTCATTTTCTATTATTTTCCTTCAATTTCCTCCTCACATGCAACCTATGACCCTTCACCTTCCTTTTCTCTTATTTTCCATTATTTTCATAAATAAAATGTCAATTAATGCATCTTTCCTTTTCAAATGCTTTTCCATTGCCTTTGCCATTTTCCTTTAGCCATAAAAAATCAAATGAACACCCACTAGGATGTTTTCCCAACATTCAGCTTGGAATACATGTCCCATGACCTTGGTCTTATATTTTTTTACATGATTTTTTAACCGGAGTTGTTACAAAGACCCTAAACATTTTGAGGAATTTGGGCCCATCTCACAATCTAATGCTCTTTATAAAATCCATTATTATTCATTTCCACGTGATTGAAGGGAATATTGTCAAAAATTATTTCCAAGAGAAAATTTATTTTTTAAGGAATATATAAATTCATGATGTTATTGTTGGGTTGTGTTATATTATTTCCACGAGTAGCCCACGTAATTAACCGGGGGGTTAGAAGGGGGGTCCGGGGGGTTAGAAGGGGGGTGGAGCCCCCCCTTCATTGCGCCGATTGTGTAGCGAGGAGAGTCACAGGGGGTTTGAGGGGTGAAGGTAACCCCACTCTATGGGGTCTGGGGCAGCTCTCTGAAACGTTTTGGTTTTGGACCCTATGTTAGGTTGGGCGGACCTACCTATGGTTTTGTGCATGATTTTCGCACATGGTTTTGGATGCGATGGTTTTCGGTCAATGGTTTTGGATGTGATGGTTTTCGATCCATGGTATTGGATGCTCCGACATGTATAAATATGCATTGTAACATTGAAAGGAACATATGAAAAATCAAGCTGGTAGTCCCGGTTTTAGGATCCAGGGGAAAATCTCTGTGTATATGTGTTTTATGTGTTATGCTCTCGCATTGTTTATTTTATGTGTTTTATAATTCATATGCAGGTACTTTCTGTACAGGGTTAAAACCTACATTTGGCATCAGAGTTGCTTTGGCTTCAAGGGGACGCCTTTGTTGCTGAGGGGTTTTGCTCGAGCCTGTGGTAGACCCTGTTCAGTGGGAGATCTGCGAGATCGATTCTGGCGATGAAAGAAGATGGCGAGCAGTGGAAATATAGAGATCGAGAAATTTAATGGTCATAATTTTGAGTTGTGGAAACTCAAGATGGAGGATCTGTTGGTGGATAAAGATTAGTGGATCATGTTAGATCCAGGTACTAAACCAATGGGAGTGTCCGATGAAGAATGCAAGAAATTAGATCGGAAGGCATAGAGCACAATACGATTGTGTGTCTCAGATTAATTATTGCTGAATGTATCAGGGAAAGCTACGGCTAAGGCTTTGTAGAACAAGTTAGGGACTTTGTACCAATCTAAGTCTTTGGTGAATAAATTGTTCTTGCAGAAAAATCCGTATAACCTGAGGATGAAATATGGAGACTCGGTGACAGATCATCTAAATGCATTTAATATTTTGGTAAGTCAGTTATTATCTGTTGATATTAAAATTTCAGATGAAGATAAGTGCATCAATTTTTTGTGTTCTCTACCAAATTTGTGGGATAGTCTGGTTATTGCAATAGGTAGTAATATAATTGCCTTTCAGTTCGATGAAATAGTCTCATCATTGCTGACGAAGGAGATGAGACATAAAAATATGGAGAGCTAGAATGGTGATGCCTTGTCTGTATGAGGATGGTCCTAGAACAGAAACAAAAATAAGTCATCGAGTGGAGATCTAAATCTCCAGGAAAACCTGTAAAGGTGGTGTGCTGGAAATGTGGAAAGGAAGGGCACTACAAAAGGGATTGTAAATCTAAAGCTCCTGATAAAGGAAAGGGATATGATGATACTCCTTCTGCGAAGGGGAAAACCACCTCAGATGAAGTTTGGGATGTGTACTTGGCTTCTTCGAGTACACATGTAGATCATGAGGCATGGTTCATTGACTCAGGTGCATCCTTTCACTTCAGTCCTCATAGAGAGTGGTTCTGCGAGTATGAGAAATACGATGGTGTTGATGTCTTCTTAGGGGATGATAGGAAGGCTAGAATCCTTGGTTGCGGAAAAGTAAAGTTGAAGTTGCAAGGTGGAAGGGTTAGAACATCCCCGGGTATTCTGCATATTCTTGCATTAGCCAGGAATTTGATTTTTGTAAGCAAGTTGGATGATGCATGCGTAAAATTAGTGTTCGAGAAGGATACCTATAAGATGGTTCGGGGAGCACTAGTATTGATGCAGGGAGTTTGGATTGGAACTCTGTACAAGTTACAAGGTAGCACGGTTGTTGATGGGTACAACAGTTCTATGGTTCCTGAAAGTGGAGCAGAAAATCTAGTGGTCTCTGGAGAGAAGACCATGTTGTGGCATCAAAGGCTTGGACATATTGGAGAGAAAGGACTTCGAATACTTCATAGTAAAGGTATGGTAGAAGGTATGAGTAATAGCTCTTTGGATTTTGATTTCTATGAAATTGTGTATATGGGAAGCAGAAACGGGTGAGTTTCCCCTCTTGTGGTAAGAGGGCGAAACATATATTAGAACTTATGCACAGTGATGTGTTTGGACCCGTGAAGATTCCATCACTGGGTAAGTCTGTGTACTATGTATCACTTATAGATGACTTCTCAAGGAATACATGGATATATTTCCTTAAGAAGAAATTTAAAGTCTTTGACAGGTTTAAAGAATTTAAGGCTCTGGTGGAAAACCAGGCAGAGAAGAAGATAAAGGTGTTGAGGATAGATAACAATGGAGAGTTTTGCG